>KE504817.1:17870-35072 GCA_000441515.1 Elaeis oleifera
TAGGATAATGATGGAATTGGTTTGTCCCACTTTTTAAATTTTCTCTAGATGTTTCTATCTTTGTCAATTATTTGTATTGATCGTTTTGGTTGTGCAGGGTTGTTTTAGGATTATTTATTTCGGAGGTCATAATCGATTGTTCAGAAAAATTATAGGGATATTAAAATTCTTAGTCATGTATTATCTCTCAGGATCACTCTCTCAGGCTGACTAAGCAGCTCTTCTTCCTCCTCTCTACTGATTGTAATTATTGATTAATCGACTTGAATTTTTATTTCGGCTAAAGATTGCATAGAGGAGTAAAGGAGCTGATTGATGCTTTCAATCCTATCTAGTGCTTGCAGAACCTTCTCTTCAAATGATAGGCTATAGATAGTTGGAGAAGGTTGATATTGTGAATAGAGTAAGTCGTAATAAGATGCTTCGACAAACGTAGATCCTTGTATTGCCGGGTATCCACTGGGTGTGGGTTCCACAAAAAGTTTAGTTGAACCCCCAACCTGGATTGTAATCATTCAAGAATAGATTATTTTCTGATTCATAGGCTATTTGGGTTTGATCTTGATAAACTTGCTCATACCTAAACTCAAAAAATTAGTGCATAGTTGGGCATTCAACTTGTTGTACAGGAAGAAAAGATGTAGAGAGAGTGTGTTTAATAACTGATAGACAATCTAATTTATGAGACAGCTCATCATCTCTACTATAGAAATCTATATTCCTAGCACAGATCTAATTTATCGGATTGTTCTTGATTGATTTGAAGAGATCTATGTCTAGATCAGAACAATCTCCTTCTAATTTTTTTTTCTTTTTTTTTTAAGGAAGAAGAAGAGAAAATGAAGAAGAGAAGAGGAAGAAAGAGAGAAGTTCTAAAGATGAGAACCCTAAGAGAGTCCTAAACCTAGAGACGATAGATGTGAAGATTATTTTTAATTTTTTATTTTTTATTTTTCAGATAAGTGATGTAATCAGATCAACTCTATCTTAGGATTAACCTAGATCTAGATAGCTCCTAACTACCAAGGTCACCTTTGAGCACTCTAAGTAAAGACTAGCCGTCTAACTGGTCAAGTAAGTGTAAGGTTGGTGGGGATCTTTCCGTTGCTTTCTTTAGACACCAACTGCATTAGCCAGATAAGCGAATGAAATCAATTAATGAACCATCTTCCTTCGGGATGTAATCCCTGAATCACTTTTCTAGACACCAGTTAAACTGACTAACCTGAATCCGATCCAACTTTTAGGGTTCTTTGTCCTACTGAGCTCGAGGATCCTTAGGGGTCAACATCTAATCGATTTTAATTAAAGATTTAGGTCAATGCAATTGTAAGATGGTGGTTTGTGGGCCAATGAAGGATGATGAAATCTTCACCTTATGTTGATAAGGGTTTTGCCCTTAAGATTTTTTATGAAAATATGCAATGCAAAAAAAAAGTATCCAAACATTTTAAGTAGCTTTGAAGATTTAATTAATTTATTTATATTAGTCAAGTGTTATGTGGTATCTTTATATTTTTTTATATTATGTTATTTTTAAACAAGAAGGAATAAGAGGTAAGTTTTAAATTAGGTTAATTAGATATTAGAAGATCTAGTGAATCTAACTAAATGAAAAGTAAATAATACTAAGATTAAAAGATAAGTAGGTAACCTACAAATAAAGCAATAAATTAAATCTACTTTTAAGGTAATAAATTATTCTAAACTATGGAAAGCAATAAATCACTAGGAATAATGGGTAATAATAAATAAGGTAACTACTTAACTATGCAAATAAAGTAATCTCACAGTTAAGAATAAAAGATAACTACGTAATCTAAATAAAAGGTAAAGAATCTAATCTACTTAGGAAGCAGAAAATCATTAATTATATAAAGCAATAAATTATTCTAAGCTATGGAAAGTGGTAAGTCACTAGGCTATAGAAAGTAAAAAAATTTTATGCATGCAAATAAAGTAATCTAGCTAAAGAGCAGTAAATCTATCATATATGAAAAGCAATATGAGGTAAAATTTTAAAAATAAATAAAGATAATTAAGTAATTAAAATAAATTAACCAATAATAAAGGTAATTACTAATTAGCAAAGTAAAGTATGAAAAGCAAGAGTGCAAGAGAAGAAATAATCAATTAGAAATATAAAGCAGTAAAGCATATGAGGCAGTCAAGTAATCTAAAGTAAGAAATAAAAATTTAGAAAGCAGTAAAATTTTTTATTATTTTGATGATTTTTTTTGATTTTTTTTTCAAACAATCATGCCAGGATTCCCGACAACGGTGCCAAATTTGATGCGTGTCGTAGCATACCAAAATTAATCTTACTCACTACTATGTAAATAGGATGAGTCAGGATCGTATTCACAGGGATCTTAGGCTGATTATTTCAAAATATAAAAGAAAGAATAGTAGATTGCAAGAAACTAAGAAAGAAACATGAAAATTATAATAAATTATTTTTATTAATCAAATAAGAAGCATACATAAAGAAAAGAAATAAAACTACGATACAAGACAACTGAACCAAGTTGATCTTCTCGCTGCATCCGATGGTGATATGCTTCCTTAAATCCTTTCGTCTTCCTCCATGCAGACGCAGCAGGATGGCTGGAAGGCTTGGTACAGAAACTTCAAGGAAGAAAGGTAGACGGAGTATGAAAATATGAAAAAAAAAGATAGCGGCACTAGGATTAGGATCTCTCCTAGATTTGTTGGAAGGCGTGCTAGGGTTAGTACCTCCCTAGACTTATGGAGAAGAAAGAAGAGATAGGAGAAACAGTTCAGAGAGAAACATAAGGTTGGCTTGATGGGAAGAGAGAAAGGGAAGAGCTTTAATGGAGGAGAGAAGGAGGAGATGATCCCATAAGGGGACTGATGTCTTGAGAAAGGAGGGCTAGGGGTGCTATTTATAGAGTAAGGAGGCTAGGGTTCATGAAAGGAGAAGTGAGAGTGTGAATAAGGATCCTTGGATCTTCATATTGATTCTCCTCTGTTGATCTTTAAGTCGTGTTCATATTGGAATAGGAGCTGGTTGCCTGGTTCACTCAAGTCTGATCCAATTTGAGTCTAATTTGAGTCATATGAATTCAAATTCTCAATTACCTGCAAAATAAATTAGAGAGCATCAAATTTTAATAAATAATATCAATTATTATAATATTTAGTACCTCTAACGACTTAAATTAAGTATTTATCAAGAGTCATAATCGATTGTTCAGAAAAAGTTACGGGGACATTAAAATTTTAGACAGACATTATCCCTCAGAATCACTCTCGAGCTGATTAGGCAGCTCTCTTTCCTCCTCGCTATTGAATGCGATCGCTAGTTGCCTAGTTTGGATCTCTAGTACGGTTAAGGATTACATAGAGGAGTGAAGAATCTTATTGTTGAGTTCTAGCTTATCTAATGCTTGTTGAAATTTCTCTTTAAAAGTTGGATCATAGTTAGTTGGAGAAGATTGATATTATGGATAGGGCATATCGCAATAAGGTGCATCCATGAATGTATGTCCTTGTGTTATTGGGATAACCACTAATGTGGTTTCCATGAAAAATTTGGTTGAGCTCCCCAGTCTAAATTATAAACATTAAAGTATGGATTATTTTCTAATCTGTAGGCCATTTGAATTTGATCTTAGTGAATAAACTCAGAAAATTGGTGTGCATCTGGGTATTCACTCACAAAGTGAGTGGGGCTCAAACATATTGCACAAACTTATTGTGCAAGAAGAAAAGATGAAAAAGGGATAGTGTCTGATAGCCGTTAGATGATCTAATCTATGAGACAGCTCATCCAATCCACTGTAGAGGTCAATCTCAGATTGTTCTGATTATTCAGATATGCAATCAAGGGTTCTAGATCAGAGTAATCCTCTTCTAATTTTTTTTTTGAAGAATGAGAAGAGGGACAAGGAGAGAAAATTCTAAAGTTAAGAACCTAGAGGATCCTAGATCTAAGAGATAGGTGCGAAGAATGTATTATTTATTTATTATTTTTTTCTTATTAATTGCAAACAAGTTTTCAATACAAAAAAATCTTAACTAAGATTTAGCTTAAACCTAGATAGCTCCTAACTGCCCCAAGATCACCTTCAGAAACTTCAAGTTCAAAATCAACCAACCAAATTAGTCAGGTAAGTGTAAAAATGTGTGAGGCTCCCCATACTTTCACAACGGACCTAATTAAATAACCATCTTTCTTCAGGACTAAGTCTCTAAACCACTTTTCTAGACACTAATTAATTAGTCAAAGTCAAATCCAATCCAACCTTCCGATTCTCTTGTCCTATTAAGCTCGAGTTCCTTAGGGCTATCATCTAATTGATTTTAAATTAGAAGCTTAGGTTAATGCAATATGAAGGATGATGATTTTGGATTAAGGGTGATCAAATCCCCACTTTATCTTATTTAATTGGGTTAAATATGCTTAAATTAATTATGTAAAGATGCAATGCAAACAAACTAGATGTTCAAACAAAAGATTTTTTTTTGTTTCTAATATCACTATATGTATTATGAGATTTTTTTTTATTATGTTGAAACAATCGTACTAGTGATCCCAACAATGGTGCCAAAATTTGATACGCTCTTATTGCCAGAGTAATTAAAGATAAAATTAACTTCGATTCAACTATTGGATAGAATAGCGCGAGTCGGGTGTCGAGTTCAAGGGGATCAAAAGGCTAAATTGGTTCAACAAAATAAAATTAAGAGAAGTAGAAAGCTTTTAGGAAAATTTTTTTTTTTAAGATATTGATGGTTGAAGAATAAAATTAATTAAGAAATAAAATTGAAGTAAATATATGATAATGAAAGTTTTAGGATTTTGATTTTATCTTTAATTACAATCTTGATATTTCTTTTGAAGTAATTATAATAATTAATTAAGTGTTGTATGATTAAGTTTGATCATAACTTATCTCACCGAGTATGAATTGTATCTCCCGATCATGATCCGTTTTCCTACAGTATAAGTTATTCAAACTTGAAGCATAAAAAATCTTAAAAAGAAGACAAAAAGTATAAGAGTAAATTTTTAAGATAGCTTGTTTCGCTAGAGTATGGACCGTATCTCCCAATCACAATCCATCCCTACGAACTCATAAACTATTCAAAGATTAACTATATAAGCATGAAGCATAAAAACTTGAAAGCAAATATCTTATTAATCAAAGAAAAGAGCTTATAATTTTTTTAATTACATCAAAGATAAATAAAAAAATATTCAAACAAAATATAAGATTAAATTAAAAGACTTATTCTACTCCCGGAAGATTTTGCCTCTAGCTGCACATGGGTTGCTCCTTTCTTCTTCTTTTTGCTGCAACATTGGAGTAGAGGCTTTATTCCATGATTTTCTAGATAAAGGGTTGAGCTCTATTTATAGGTGCTAAGAGGATGGAGGTTTATTTGGCTAGGCAATATGGGATTAATGATTTAAAGATGGATGTTTGTTTGTTTTAAAACTCTGAAGTTCCCTATTACGTCATGCGTCCTAGGAGCTGCACCCTGTTTCTTCCACTATTCAAACTCGTTCCTGCATCGCACCTATCCACATCTCGAGCATTTAAACCACTGCTCGCATGACTGCCCAAGTCCCATGTACACCGCACCCAGCCTTCTCCCATGAACCAATCCGCTCGATCATCCAAACCCATTCTTGCTCGCCTAGGCATGTTTAAACCACATGAACCCGCACCCGCCTTGCATGACCGTCAACCACTTGAACCGCGTCACACCCGAACCTGCTTGACGCATGCCCGCTCGCCTAAAACTACGCCCATGCGCCTACTGAACCCCCATGCACTGCGACAAACACCGTACGGGACTGTTCTCATGTGCCGTGCGTGAGCTTGGCGTTCACCGGCTCATGCACCGCATCATGAGCCGCGCCTTGTTTTGGTGAGCCGCACGGATGATTTTTTTTAGTGAACCGTGCATGGACCACGCGGCTTTTAGGCCGGTTCTGGGCTAGTTTTGGGCCCTATGGGTCTCCATTTTGAAACCAATTTGATTCCTTTAGGCTTGCAAATCGGGCTCTTTATGTTGGTGAGCATCTTTCCTACAAAACACAAGAAGAAGCATCAGTTCTTAAAGAATAAAGGTCAATTAGTATCTATTTTGATGTTTCTTTTGGGATATTTATTATACTTATCACTAGATGATTCATGTGATAATATAGATAGTCAATACATAATTTATTATTAACCAGTTTACAAACATAATTAAATTATTTTAAAATATGAATTTAGTAATGTTAGTATCTTTCAAATATTCATATACATATAATCATATATCTAATTTGAAACTAATCATATTTAATAATCTGATTCAAAACAATTCTATTCAGCTCATCAAACTTTAATCATAACCACAGTTATATTTTGTGGCAGGACCAGAATACCATACTTATATCCTATTGTTGAACCAAAATACCACATTTATATCCTATAGATGGATCAGAATACCATACTTATATCCTATGATCTGATCAAAATACCATAGTTATACTCTATGGCCAAATCAAAATATCATATTTATATCTTGTGGTCAGGCTGAAAAATATCATACTTATACCCAATGGCCAAGTCAAAAACAGAATCACAAGCTCAATAATAGTTAGTGTGCCAATACAGAATCTCCAATTAGCAAGGTTTAAAATATAGCTACTGAGAGTCCAAATCTAATTCGTATTAAAATTCTTTTCATAGAATAATGCATATTTTATAATCAAATCAAAATACGCATATATGAGTTCAGATCCATAATAATTATAGCAATAAACTAAGAAATAATATTTTATAATTTCATATCAATTTTCATTCAAAATATATTTTCATAAGATTAATAGATCACATATAATCCATTAACAATTTGTTTAATATTCAAAATATTATTATAGAAATAAAAAATCTAGTAAAGGTGAATTATTATTTACATCACGAATGAAATCAATTGATCAATCCAATTAATTCTAAAATCTCTCTCAGAGTCTGTTACCACTGCATCAAAAGTCTGCAAATCTTGTTGTGTAAGAGCATGGACTTTTCCTTGGGTCTGGATTTTCAAATTCCATCCTTATTTTATTTAGCTATTGGGGCAGGCTGACTCTCAATTCTCTAGGGGCACTCAACTATTTTCTGATCTATCTTACCACATTTAAAGCAAGCATCAATGATCTAATAGTATTCATTATCAGTATGAGATTTGTCACTCATTGATCTCTTATTCGAATCTCTAGTATATTTACTATTCTACTCTTGAGATTCGCTCAATCTATTTTTTTCTTTGATTTCTTCCCTTTTTTCATGTTCTTCATTGATTTTTTTTCAATTATTAATACTTTATTCATCATATTTACATAAGTAGTTAATTCATATAGCACTACTTGATTTCTAATTTCTGTCCTCCGATCCATCGCAAATTTATATACTCAGTCACGTCCATCCTCGACCAACCTTAGAATAAACTTGATAAGCTCTATAAATTTAGTTTCATATTCTGCAATTATCAATTTTTTTATCTTAGATAAATAATTTATATTCTTTTTAAGTCTTTACGCTCCGAAGAACATTCTAGTTATAAAATATCCTTCAGAATCTCTTCCAGATGAATTGCTCTCCATCTTGTTTATATTTGTGTTCTAGTCTTTGCCAGCAATTGAACACTTCATCATGTAACTAGAGTTGATCATAGGTCAGGCCTCGAGCCTAAACTCTATTCACTTTTAATCAGATTTTGGGCAGGGCCTATGTAAACTTTAACATTTTTCGGATCAAGTTCGACCCATGATCAGATCTACTTGTAACAAATATGCTGCATAACGAATCTTTCATTATCGCAGCACTCCTGGATAGCAAACACCTCCATCTCTATAATCCAATTGTCGGCTTCCAAACATTTCATAGTCTCTTTGAAAGTCAATGGAGATAACTTCTTAAATTCTACAATATTACTTCATTGATCCTGCTCCTCTCTATGTCTTTGTAGTGGCGATGTTTGTTATTACATTTGCTGTTATTATAGTAATTATTGCTGCAACTGCTGTTGCGATTGCACCAAGCTAATTAAGGTCTGCATATTTGGATCATGCTTAGTTCTTGCTATTTCGTCTGGATATTCCTAGCAGAATCAATGACTCCTTGCTACTGAGAGATGCCACCAACCTACTGAGGAGTACCGCCATCCTGTTGATTTGATCTCTCTCTAACAGCACCCGAAGCAATCTTTTTCTTAACATGGAGCCATCTCAATCTTGCACAAACAACGAACTTCCTTAGATTTCTTTCAAAACCTAACATCCAAATCATATTTTATCAAATTTAATCATGATTATTTTAAATAAAATCTTAAATTCAAAATTCTCACAAAATACCCATACAGTAGCGCTCCATATCCCAATCAGTTCGATCTAGGATATTCAATTGATCAACTTTAAATCAAAGATCATGCTCGAATGCAATCGTCGGTGAAATCTCATGATGTCCGACCTGATAAGATGAAAGCCGACAAACTATCCATCAGTCAACGATCAAGATCTATTCATCAATGTCTATCAAGATTATTAAAAGATCTTTTTAAAATTAAAAATTCTAAAAAGAGAGAAACAATCTAAAGGAAAAACTTGCACGATTTTTTAGAAAAAAAAATTTCATATACAGAGAAAGTAGGAAGAGAAAAAAAGTGAGAGGAAGAAAAAAGAGAGAGAATTTTTTTTTTTTGTAATGCTTTAAATTTGCACAAAGTGATTTTGGACCCATCTTTTGATAGTTGGCCAGGTCTGGTTGGACCGTATATTACGAAAAAAATATTTGTTGCAACGATGATACCACATCATATGTGTCACAAACCAACAAAAATTCCTATATTTCATCGATTCTAGTATATTTTATTGATTCTTATGAATGATATCCACACTACCCCCTTGTATTTCACTGATTCCTGATTTTTCCTTGTATTTCACTGATTCCTGATTTTTCATTGACTTGTTACAAATATGGCATGGTATCACCGTTGCAACGAATATTTTCTCGTATATTACAGCTATAAGAATAAGGAATTTCACAGTCGTATCTTCTCAGTGCATTCGACCTTGGAAGGCTGCTTTTAGCTTATTAAAGAAACTAGAAGAAAAGTTCTATTGCGCCTCATCATAAATCCACTTTCAGCATGCCCACCGGAAGCATCACGACTTTAATTTATACCTTTTTTTCTCCTATCTACTGGTTGCATTTGGTGGGTAAGATATCTACCACAGGAAGTACCTCCAGTTTCACGCGGTGTCATAAGCAGCAGCAAGCGTTCAACTCATGCTAGAGGGCGTCCATAGCCCATGAGCTAGGTGCATGCTGACCAGACTACAGATTATTTGATGCATGGCTTCCAGCCTCTGCGATCCCCTCTTCCAAGAGAGAAATCCTTGAGCACAACTGAATCACCATTTCTTTTAAGTGCCAGTAAAAGATGACAAAACGATGCATTCTTTTCTTTCTGATGTAGCAAACATGGATCATCTTATCTGCTTTGGTATGAGTTATCTGCATATATACATGACAGTTACCATTCAGACAATAAAAACAGACGCAAAGCTAATTGAGCACTCAGTTCAACCCTTTGAACCCCGGAGTCTTCCAATGAGTATCTTCTTTGGTTTGTAGTACTTTCGGGCATTTCAACCAACAACAACTCCAAATTTCAGATGGTATGTTTAACTACTTTTGCATGCCACTACGCCTTTGTTTCTCAGATAACACTTCTAGATTAACTCTAAGAACAATGCTTCTTGCTTGCTGGTCAGGCCCAGTTCACCAAGTGACAGCTCACTTTCTCCATCAGAGAATGCACGCCGTGGGTATGGCCTCACCTGTCATATCCAAACAAAGTGACAGCATGAGGACGAATTACTTCATAGGTTACCGACAGCCAAATAAATCGAAGTCTTAAAGACATCAGATGATGCACAGATAGAAGTTCATTATAATTTCTTTGTATTATGATTGACAAACAATAGGGCCTTAGCTATTATCCATAACAGTCTAAAAGGATTAACGGCTGCCAGACTTTGGAACAAGGAAACATTTTTTTTTTTTTGACAAAAACGGAACAAGGAAACTTGGCACGAGGAGCAGTCATCGTACCAAAGGCTAGCAGGCAAGTGGTGATCTAGTCTATTGGTTATGTAATCTGAGCACATGAAACCAAGGAGAAAACCCTCAAAGTTTCTCTGAAGACTAGGAAGGTGTAGAAGAGAAGGGAACAAGGACCAAGGAATTGTCGTATACAAGGAACTGCAACCAACTCCAAGACATTAATTAAAAGCACAAAATACACAAGTACCTCCATCAGAAACCTTCAGATGCACCATCAGATATACCAAGTATCTCCATTAAAGAACGCACAAAATACACAAAATGTGTAGGGTCAAAATGGGTTAGCCATCTGCAGCAAAGTACCGGTTAAACTATCGAATGAATCTTGCATCAATTCTTGATGATGATAGGCTGCTACCCAGATTTTCCAGCAATTATCCATCCCCTTGATCACCATGAAAATTCTTTTAGCCAATTGTTTCAGGAAAGCCTTACCTAGAAGGCACCTTTATCATCCAAACCTTGGTTTAATTTTCACTCTTCTTTTCCTCATTTCTTTTTAGTTCTATTTATGATTATTAAAAGGTATAATCTTGAAAGAACGAATATGGTCTTATAGAAGCAATACCCAAACTAAAGTATCTTGTGCAAGTCCAACCATACACCTCTCACTATCAAAATTCAGTTTGTTTTCATCTTTTCTTCCACCTTCCTTCCTCTCCATCAGCACTGGTTTATGATCAATGCTAATTTCAATTCTCCCACTGCCTTTGTATATTACCCTTTTAGAACAATATTTCATAGTTCATGATACATGTTAACCCCACTCATTCAACTTGAGTTCTGGTTCATTTTAGCAAAGCTAATCCTACAGTAATCTCTCACTTCCTAAATAAGGCTAAACTTTGCAAAGCCATATGGTTTCTGTCCTGTATCTTTTGATCTTATTGACCTGTTAAAGGACTCCTCTCTACTGACTGAATTTACTTTTCATGCTCTTGCTGTTCTAAATTCTAAAGAACTAAAGTACCACCCATTCTTTACTGTAATCAACATACTCCCTCTTTTCCTCTTCATATATTCTCAGTAAGTCAAATCATTTTGAATCTCCAATTAATACCAGGTACCAGTTAGCTCTCTTGCTATATCGATGAGTGGCCTCTCTTTGCGATCTTTGAAGCCACATTTCTAACCCAATAAAACATAGACTGCTGCCAAAGTTTGTCTCTGATTTGTTCAAGAATGAATAAAATGTCTTCTCACTGATATGAAAACATAGAATCACGTTTGATAAACCTCTCAATTTACACCTCTCAAATGTCATCTCACCTTTATCAAATCCTAGGTTGTTGACACCAGTATCACTTATCACCATAGTAGACATTCAAGCATACACTTGAACTTGATTCTCCAAAAGGATGCTATGAATGCTAATGAAAGGAAAAGCTAAAGCAGTCTCTCATGGTAGTATCCAAAGAAATTTATAGTAGTTTACAACATTGACTACCTTAATATAATGTGTAAAGGTCTTCCACATAGAAGTCTTCCACATGTAGGACAACATAGATCACAAGCAACGCTCTACTCACAAAACCATAGCAAGAAACAGTGATAATCTGCTACAGCACTTGTGCTAATTTCTTCTTTCCGCTATTAAAATTTAAGAAAGTCATAAAATATCTCCCACCAATAATCAGCATCAAAAATGTCCGCCGTTGAATTGCCTAGGGAATCCTAGGTATTGTCCCCATTAAAGATTGCTAACTTCTCAAGTTATGTAATAATGAAATCAAGGCCTACAAAGGAACTATATAGGTACATTACCAGTTCAATACGGTATGGTTGGGTATCGTATGCATCCTGTACTAAGACAAGATTCAAACCAAAACTGTGTACCAACCCATACCATCCCATACTGACTGAACCGTACCATTCTAGTAACATACCAACATGGTATTAGGATTCAGTTCAATATATGAGCCGGACTGGTCCTTACCAGTCTAAAACGAGCGGAACCACCCTATACCATTGGGTACCGACCTGCATCACCCAGTACCAACTCGTATTGTCCAATTTCTGACAGCACCATGACTGGAAGTGAGAAATAATGGAAGACTGTCTCAGCATGGGATACATATCATACTGTACCTGATCATATCATACCGAATCGATAACGTATGGTTAAGATTCTCATCACTAGTTTTGTGAACCTTGCTTCCAACACTTGTCTTACTCCCAGTACCCACCACGATACCACCTGTAATCAGGCAATATGGATCGATAGTTCGATACCGTGCAATACAGTGCAGTTTTGCTCAGTTCAGACTGGTATAGACCAGTTCAGTTCAGATACCAAACATGATCTCAGAATCTCCATACCAAACCAACACAGGATGGTACGGGTCCATACGGCAAACATTGAGTGAAATAATTTTCCACTGACTTTAAGTATTTAAAGTGTCTTGGAAAATTTTCGAACATAAACTAGTATCCAAGGGAACACACCATAAATATACTCAACCTCTACCTCTTTAGGTAAATACATCTTTTATTTGAAGAGATAATTATTTGACAAGGTTAGTACATTCAATAAACTGAAGAACAACAAACCTGCTAAAGACAAAGGTGGTTCCTAGGCATCTCGTTGCCCACCTAGATGCCAATCTACCTTCCTTGAAGGCCTAGAACACACAAGGTCTTAGGTAGTTGGGTTATCCAAGTGCCTAGCTGGAACAGCCTAGGCACCTTGGTGGCTACTTGTGAAAACCTTGGGAAGATGATGAGACCATCTTCTCAAAATCTTGGCTACTTGATTTCTCAAATTTGTTCTATTTTATATATGACCAACATTTGCTTCCTCTTATTATACGTTCTAAGTTGGTCACATGACCAATGAGTTGACCAAATACACTTGAATATATTATTTTAATAACCTGCACGATGATGGTAGTGGTGACTCCACAACAACCAAAATCAAAGATCTGTTTTTAACAAAAAGTTATTGGAGATTTTCCTATATACCTATGCCTAACATATGGATATATGACAGAAGTTGCATAGATTTTTTTGCAGTAATCAGGGCTGAATCTGCAGTTACGGATTATGCTTATTACATTTTGGCTATACCAGTTTAATCATTTCATTGTTGCCCCCATAAGGCCATCCATACTCTAATGGACTGAAGTACTACCAACTTTCAGAATGACACCAGGTGCATCATAGGAGTAACTCCTAGAACATGTTTATGCATTACTTGCATCATGATCCTTTCATCTTTTCACACCATCCCTGACATAAATGAATACTGAACTACTGAAATTAAAGCAATTTGATGGATATATTTTTCTTTTTAGACCATTGAAAAAGTAAATGAATAATGAATTGGTTGAACTACTAGATTTTGATAGTAAATAGCAACACAAGGTATCTTCATGTCATGAAACCCTATATAAAATTGCAGATTAACAATTAAATTCAAGTTAATGTATCAATCAGATTGCTTTCCTTGAAACAAGACTGATAAGATAAGAACATTCCAATCAAGAATTTCAAAGGCATATAAGCTACTCCTGATCAGAAAGACCACCGTTAGATATTAAAGTATGACCACAATACTATTGTGTATTAAAATATGATAGGACAGCAGAAAACAAAGCAGATGGACAGAAGAATTACCAATCTGTAGGTGCCAGGCTTAACCACCCTTCCAAGATCTATATAATCAAGAACGAACTGCAACAAAAGCCAGCAGTAATAATCAAGGAGAGAGACAGGAAGAGAGCAAGTGAGGCCACATGATAGAGAAAAGGGGGTGGGTGGGGGGGAGGAAATATAATCTATAAATCATGACCATTAAATAAGATTTACCTGAAGCTTGTCAGATTTCAGAAAGCGACGTCCACGGCGACTGCCATCAGGCATGCGGACAAGAAGTGTCACAGCATTTTCATCTTCTGGAGAAGGTTCTTGTGGAAGGGAAGCTTCTTTTGCAGCAAGTTTCCTCTCAAATTCCTGTAAGTCAACACACAATTTAGATGAATTATATAATTCAAATTCTATAAGACAACAAATGCTGACACAAAAGGTAACATTTTTAAATCAGGAACATCATCCTGCTAAGACGGTTTGATCATTTTGAATGTTAAAAATACAATTCAGAAAACCAATATCCTGAGGCAAATTCTGTTCTATATACTAGCAATGTTTTAGTAGTATGTCCAGCATAAAGATGCCTTTGAGGAGATACAATGAAGAATGGGCAAACCTGTTCAGTGAGCTTAATTCAAATTTATAAGTCAACACAGCATCCAACATGCATGTTAATGTAGTTCCCATAAATGAATTTGCTAAGGCCTTCAAATAATGAAAAGTAACAAGATAATAGTTATATTGTTAACTAAAATGACCCCAAATTATACGAAGATGCTCAGCAACAATGTCAACTTTCAGAAGGTCCATTCCTAATTAATGATAGGTCAAGCAGTTTCACAATGCAAGGTTGAACCTTACAAAATTAGCCTTCTGGCTGCTGCATCATGAGAAAGACCCTATGTCCACATTGATCATAGGACAGTACAGCAATAAAACTGAGGATAGAAGAAGTCACGAAAAAGAACTCGAGGAGATTTGAACAGAAAAATCAAAGTATCTGATATAGCCTAGTATTATTCGGGGTCTTAGGTTTATCAACTGTTGATTGGATTTTTTGCAGGTATACCCTTCAAAAGTCCAAAATTGCATGGATGCCCTCCCGAAAAAACTATTTACAAGTAATCCTCCCAGATGCTTCTTTTTGCAAGTCTATCCTGCTATCACAACCTGCTAAATAATGTTATTTTTGATAAGCCCTAATTGGATTAAAAATAATTAAAAATTCAAAGTGACTATTCTACCTCCTATCAGGTCACACTCCCACAATGTCCTGTTTATGGCAGTGCAACTTTCTCCATCTACTACCTCCATCGCCCCTAGGCCACCTCCTTTGTGTAGACCATGTTGGACACGACCACCACCCTGATATCCATCTACTGTTGCTTCCCAGCACAAGCCATAAGTCATGGCCTTCTTCAGACCCTCCATTATGATTGCAAGCATTAGCACCATCATATTCGAGGAAGGAGTCGGAACTTAGGTTTATCAACTTTTAATTGGATTTCTTTTTGCAGGTATACCCTTTAAAATCCAAATTTCCATGGATACCTCCCAAACACTATTTTCAGGTAATCCTCCCAGGTGCATTCCTTTTGCAAGTATACCCTGCTGTTACGATCTGTGAGACAATGATATTTTACATAAGCTCTAATTGGATTAAAATAATAAATATTCAAAGTGACTATTCTATCCTCCTTTTGGGTCACACTCTCATAACATCCTGTTCATGGGGCACAATCCTTATCTCTCTACTACTTCCATAGCTCCTAGGACGCCTCCTTGGTGTAGACCATATTGGACACAACACAACCACCATCCCAATATCCATGTACCATTGCTTCCTAGCACAAGGCATGGCCATGGCCTCCCTTGGACCCTCCATTATGGTTGCAAGCATGACCATCATATTCAGAGAAGGAGACGGATCTAAAGGAATAGGATTAAAGGCTCCTTGAGATAAGCCCTCATGGCCTTGTTCAAGGTTTTCTGTTGCTTCTCCTTTCCTCCAAGGTCACTGGTGGTGGCCAACGGGCACTTGAATGATCAAGCAAATGTAATGCTTGATCTAGTTGATTAAATCCATTATATTATGGTGGGATTCTTCTAGGCAAGGGTGAAGGGAGGGCAATGGAGTGGTAACTGATGGAGGGAAGGGAGTAGAGAAAGGAGTGGAGAAGGATAGAGAGGAGAGCAACATGGACAAAGTCAAGCCAAAGGAAGAGTGCCATGAGGTGGTAGGACTACATGGTGAAGGAGCTAGGGCAAGTGGCAAGGTTGAGGGCCTTGAAGTGGTATGGAGGGTGTGGACATGGGTGGAATGGAGGTTGAAGGAGAAGAGTATGATGCTATTGTGAGGCTGCGTTAGGCAACAAGGAGGGTGGCAAAGAAGGGGTTAAGGAGGTCAAGGAGGCAGTGGTGATAGCATAGTCTGAAGTGTGGATATAGGTGCAGGAGAAGAAATCAGTGGCATGTTGAAGTTCAAGCATCTTGCCGAAGAGCATATCGAGCTTGGCATCAACAAGGGTGAGCTCAGTGGCAAGGTCCTAGGTCAGGATTGTTGGGTGATCATCAGAAGAAGTGCGTGGGTTTACTTTAACTACTTTGTGGTTTCACTTTGGCTCATCTACCCTATTCT
This sequence comes from Elaeis oleifera, assembly GCA_000441515.1. Taxonomy (NCBI): domain Eukaryota; kingdom Viridiplantae; phylum Streptophyta; class Magnoliopsida; order Arecales; family Arecaceae; genus Elaeis; species Elaeis oleifera. The sequence continues at coordinate 34,245 of KE504817.1, forward strand.
AAAAGAGGAGGAAGGCTGTAGTTAATAGGAAGACATGATGGAGGAGAAGCACTAATGGAAAGCCATCGACCCAGCCCTTGTGAGGCCAAATTTGGATGGCTCAAGAATGGCCTCTCCATTTGAAAAGAATAGGCAAAGGCAAGAAACGGATGATATGATTGACAGCAAACCATGCAGAGACAAAAGAGGCAGAAGGGTCAGCAAATGTGGAGATGAAGAAGACGTTCATTCAAGGTCATTTGTGTTTCATTTTGAAGAGATTGTCTCTGATGTTTCTAAATAGCACCTGATGATAAGGATACACATGCAAGGAGAACATTTGTGAGAATATACATGTAAATAGGGTTTTTTTTTTGGAACAGCATCATGAAATTTAAGATATTTTGGAGGGTATACCTGCAAAATGCCCTGTTTAATTTAAGGTTTTGCCCTCCAGTTATTTTGTTGTTTATTTGAGTTTCTGGGGACATTTTTTATCCTAGGGTTTATTTTACAAAGATTCTGTTTAGGCATTAAGTGGGTCCTTAGGTATCTTTTGATTTCAACTATTGATATAGATCTTCATTGTGGTCCTTTCTGTATTTTAAGGCATAGCGGATACAACTTGTCTGAATCATCCTACAAAGGCAATTGGAAGAGTTTGATCTACCTTCAGCAGAGGAGAAAATGGGGGCATCTGATGTCTCCAACTCATTTTACACACAAGAGAGTAGTAGTTAGTAGTTAGATTGTGATGAAGACAAAAAAGGTAAAAGTGACAAATATGAAGGAAGAGAGAGAGAGAGAGGAAAGAACGAAAAGTGGAATAAAGGAAAAGAGAAGTAAAGG
>KE504817.1:35092-50707 GCA_000441515.1 Elaeis oleifera
AGAGGAAGAACGAAAAATGGATAAGGAAAGAGTAAGGAAGTTGCAGCTCCATCCATCTAGTTGGATGCCCTTCCTCTTCTAATGTTCCAGTGACCTCTCTCTAATTTGCAGACACATGATCATAGAGAAGCCTAGGGTATGGATATTTGTATCAAGCCTGTTTATGATTACATAAGGGGATTTAGTGGCATAAGTTTATTATGTATAAAGCTTAATAAATCTTGGTTTTATTAGCTACCTCTAATTCTCTCTGTTTCACTTTTTGATTGTTACTTTTAACCCTAGTCTTCATAATTCACCTTTCAACACTACATCATTGCCCATGCAGTCTCCTAAGCAAAATCTAAATCAAATTATTGGAATTAAAAAAAAAGATCCGAACTAATTGCAGGTTCTAAACTTTGTGGATTCAATCAGTCAACATACATCACTTCCCTATCTCTAGAGATTCAACTTTATAGGTTAAGAGATTCCCATGAAGTTGTAGGCTTGTAGCAATATTTTATAACTGGTTCTCAACATCCCACCAACCAACCATAAATTTGGACTAAGTTCCTAATAAACTCAACCTTGAGATATAAGAGAATCTGACATAGCACTTAGGAGGCAAGTTGACAAGAAATTATTATAATTAAAAAAATCTAAGCAACTTGAGTCTTGAGATATGGTTGAAATAGGAGACACGGTTCGTAGAAGGAACAAATTATATATGATATAGATATAGCCTTCATCTTCTATCCTTTTCTCTCTCCTCTCCCACCCATCCATCTGCCTCTTTTCCTCTTACCCAAGGCATACAAAAGCACCCTTTAAACTATACAGTGACAAGCCGTTTAAGCATTTAAGTAGATGTTTAAATAGTTAAGTAGACTACAGCATTAACCAATTAAGCACTAGGCAGCCATCTAGTCTGCTTGGCCATTTAAACAGCCACACAAACATTTCATTCTGTTTAGATATGCTTAACTGGTTAAGTCACAAACTCGAATTGAACCGTAAGCTTTTTATGTCAACTGTTTGATACACTAATTTCTTCTAATTTTTAAATTACATTTATTATTCTAGCTAATTTAATGTAACAATTAGATATTGTTTTTACCCATTTTTGCTTTCTTCACTATAACCTAAACTCTTCCATGCACACAAATACGCTAACAAGGACAAAAACAGCTTATATCTTATATACAACCTCCCAAGGAATTTTCATGGTAAGCAATCCATTTCATGGCCCATCAATGAAGGGAGTCGTTCCTCCCTCTGAATGGTCAGCAATATGTTAACCCCTACATAGCCCCACCCCCCCCCCTTCTCTCTCCCTCTCTATGTGCGTGCGTGCGTGCGTGCATGTGTTTCCCTTTTTCCTTTTGGGGTTTCTTTTTGTTTTCTCCTTTCAAATTTAAGTTCTTTTACACTGTATTCTTGGATCATCAAAAATCCAAACTCGCTTATTTCCTTACAGAACACTTTTTCCTACTCCATCATTTTGTACTTCTATAGCACTCATACACGTTATCTCTAATGTAAACATAGGTTTGATAATAAAAATAGTAGTGATACTCAATAGCTTTCAACTAGTAATGCCGCTATCCTTGACAGTTTACTTCACTATGTTTATCAGTTTATGGTTCAAATCCTTTATAACACGTACCACCATTTCAAAACCATATACAAGTTTCTCATACCATTTAATCATACAACATTCTGTTCAAATGCATAAAATCAATTAAACATTCACAGATAAAAGAACGGTTATCAACCACTTCTTGGATCTCCCTAATCCTCTTTTCTCTCTCCCTCAAAATTCTTTCACTAATTCCTCTCGTCCCTTCTCATTTTTCCCCTGACCTCCCTTTAAAGAAAATGAAGCCAAGATTAAAGAAAAAAGGGGAAAACTTGAATTTTTCTCAGAACATAAATCAATATCAGTATTATCTAAACAATTAAAGAGACAGGTTTCTGATTCCCTTCTAAAACTAGAAACTAAATGCAAGACTGAGACTCTATAACAGATAAATAAAGAGATCTAGAATTACTCATATGAGTGCCGCTCCTTAAAAAAATAAAGCAAATAACTATCACCAATTTTCTGGGCTGCCTACCATAATCATTGTGCATATTCAGGGTACCACACTATCAATGATATTATGTCCCTTAGCATTACGATAGTTTTGTTTTTGGCAGGGAAGTTCAGTTAGATAGTTTCTAAGTTATAAAAAAAAATTCCTCTTACAGCTGAAATTAGTACAACCAGAGCAAAGGTACATGCAAAAACAATGAGATTTTCATTTAACATGCAAGACTCTTCAAATGACCATTTGCGATCTCCATTTGATAATATGCAATGTTTGCAACTGTTTCAGAAAACAAATTTAGCCTTGATTTTTCCATCAACAGTTTTCTAATATATATTGAAGGTACTTCAGAATAGTTTGATTGCTGTTAGCAGCCGCTGAAAAATCCAGAGTCACATCAAAAAAAGGGGGGCTTATGCAAATGGCAGAGAACGCAATAATGTATTTCAAAGGCACCCAAAGAAATCAATCACCATAGTATAAAATTGAGATGTTTGAAAATAGCAATTATCCATTTGCATCTGGCAGTGTGTAAAGAAGTTGTTTAGTTCTAAGAAAAAATTTACTGAAAATGTAAAAGATCTTGAATTAATTATTTCAGGTCATGGTACTTTCACAAGCATATTACCTCTTCCTGTTTTTGCTTTTCAAAGGCAGCTTCTCTGGCAGCAGCTTCCTCTAAATGCCGAAGTTCAGCTTCCTGCTTGGCCTTCAACTCTTTTTCTTGATCCGCTTGCAACGATGCAAGATACTCGTCATCCTGCAAAATTAAGCAAGCCATCAAAAATGTCAAAGAACCATAGCAACCATCATTTGTTATCAACAAAACATGTCAAACCTGTTGCTCCCTCAACAAGCGTTGTTCCATCAGTGATGGTGATGGTGGATGAGGTATACGTGGATAGAAAGTTGGGCTTTGATCTGAACCAGTTTGCATGACTTGATGAGGTTGGTATGCAAAATGATATGATGTTCCTTCTGGAACGCCACCAAACATTGCAGCCTCGAGCATGACGGCTTCATCATGCTCTTCAGAGGATATGCCACCCACTTATTCAAAATAAGACAGACAAACAAATTAAAGGAAAAAAGAGTGAACTAACCCTATTCACACAGGAGTCACTAAATGACCAACTTTCCATAATAGCATATGGTACCTCATCTGACTGGAAGGTGTTTCCATTATACGAAGGACGACTGCTGATATTATTCTGCTGAGGACTTGTCAGAGGACTATAGACCACTTGTCCAGATTCTGCTAATTCTGCATTTCCAGAAGAAGGGCATCCAGAACGGTGCCTCACTAAAGGTTGCTCCTCTACATCTTCTGTTTCCTCTTGGACAAATGTGTTGCCTTCCTCTGATTGTAATTGATTTGAAGTTCCAGACTTCCCTGAAGCAAATCCTTGCCTTCAGTAAGAGAAAGAAACACATCAGCAATTTACAGTTAGAAATCTGTTTACAGGATCTATACATATTACCCTCCAATAACAAAACAAAAAAAATGAATTACACATATGGCTCATGACTAAATTCCTAGAATGTTATTTCCATGCACAAGCATTTGAAACTATCCCAGTTTTAAGCATTTCTTCACCGGAAAGTTCATAACATAATAGAACGACACCAGTGCTGCCATCTGAATCACTGGGCTCACTAATCAGCAGCTCCCACCAACTCAATCTCTATAGAGGGTATCATTAAGTATTATGTTGAAAAGCAATGATACAATGAGGGAAATGCCAAATGGAGGACCGAATGAGTCATGTAAACTCACTTTGAGTCCAAATCAAGAATGAACCCAAAGTTGATCAAGGTTTTGAACAAGAATGCTAAGCAAGGAGTGTTTCCTTATACTAAAACAATTATATGCCTTAAGCAACCTAGAACAGTCAGAAAGCAAAAAATCCACTAAATGATTGATGGATGTAATTGAACCCCAAGAAGACTAAAATACATATATTTAATTTCAATTTCTTAAAATAATATCAGGTAAACCAACCAAGACCAGCATACTGGATAGAATTTTGATATATTCTATCTGCAAGACCACATTTGGTTTATGCTTAACAGATTCTCATTAATTTATATTTACCATCACTGTAATGAAATGACTAATTAGGGATGAAATTTCATCACCGACCATGTTCGCATCAATAAATATACCATTGCTAAGCTGGGTTACCATATATGACTGACTCGGGAAACAATTATTGAATGGAAAAAGTATTTGGTGGACAGACAACATTCAAAGCACATGCAATGCCCATGATTAATTAGGAGGGCAGAGAATTTTATTCACACATGTCTAATCCCGATGACCGATTTGATGCATGTTTGAGATCCCATGAACAGTTGTAACCAAAGACTCAGGTATTGGTACCAATAACTTATGTGTACAAAACAGACCGGCATAGCACCATATTGTACCAACACATGGAAAGCCACTTGGTGGCAGAACCTTAAAAATGAAGTGATGTAACACATGGAGCAGTACCGGTACCTTTACCAGCGCAACATGGTACCGCATGTATGCGGTGGTGCTTAAATCTTTGGCTGTAATATTAGTCAGAACACAGTTCATAATGATCAGCTGATCGATGACTGTGATTCCAGAGGAACAATACTTGATGGATGGGTTTGATCTTACAACAAAGTGAATTTTCTAAGGTTGCTATCACAGGACTTTTTAAGTTAGGTATACTGATAATCCAATAATCAAATGAATTGTCTAAGACCTGTTGCCATAAGACCTTTTATTTAACCAAGGTAAACTGACAATTAAACTAAGCTTTTGGTTGATGTACTTGTCTTGTTTCACACTCTAAGAAAAAATTAAGAAGGAAGTATTTATTGAGGAAGAGAATGCTTATAAAGCCAAGCATCACTTATGCTTAATGAACCTGAATTTCATGCGCATGATGATCTGCCAACCATATGAAACTTCATGTGATATATAGTATAACAAAAAAAACATTCCAATCTAGCATGTTATCATCATGATCGGGCTTGGGTTAACTGGATGATAGTTGTCATTGAACATAATAAGGTTTATAATCTTTTTTGCATATTAATAAAAACAGGACTTTACCACATCAGATAACTGTGTACATGTATTGATGAATTATTGAAGTTCTCAAGGGAATTTTTTTTTCATTGCTATGCCAACAGAAATTAATAATGTAGAAATAATGTGCTTTATACTTCTTGCACTTGACTGTATGACGGATCTTAGGCACATGCTATGAACTCGAGTTGATTATAATCATATATTTTCTCAATTTCCTCATGTTGCAGCCTAAAGACGAGCATGCAGGAGAACAGGAAGATGATTGAATCAAAATTTATGGAACCATTCCTATAGTATAATATAGTTTTACAGCATGAATGGTAGCATTCCATGCTTCTTAATTTATAAGAGAGATTGACATAGGCAAGTAAACGGCAAAGGTTCAAAACAAGTGCATGCAACATTATAAAGCAAATTCAGAATAACTAAGAGTTGAAAAAATACCTCTCCCTCATATCTAAAACATCCATGGGATATTGATCTATAGGTAAGTGTACTAAATTCCAGCACAAATCAACCCACAAAAGAGAAATTAAACCACGTGTCCATATAAGTGTTCAACTGAAAACATCGCTTTTGATTGTCAGTCTACAAAACTACAAAACTAACCATAAATCAAATCAAAACTGAATGGACTGATTCATGAGTGATATTTAGTAAAATGGGCATCATCCTTCATGTAACACGCAATATAACAGTACCGGTATGCCATACTACATTGCACTGATACTACCATACCATACCGAATCACATACCAATACTATAATAGGATTTTACCAGTATGGGGTCTGATACCGAGCGACGAATCTTGATGCAATCACCATTGTCTAAGACTCTAAGTCCGCACGATTATACAAGCCAAAATTAGGTGCTGATGGTGGGCAGAAATCATCAACAGTGAAATGAAGTTGCCATAGTTATATAATTTGAACTATCAAATAGTTATAAAACTGCGGAAAAGGGAGAAAGGTGCATGCAACAATCTCTAGTTTAAATTGATTGCAATGAAAAGAACATGAAGATATCCACCTTCCATCTGCTGCAGTCACTTTTCTACATTATCCACTTCCATGCCTGGTGAATTAGATGGCTGATTCTCTCCAATATGCAAGCCCTCCCATGCAGTGCCCTTTCTTGCTCTGCAGTCTGTAATCGGAGGAAAATCAAAGCAGGACGTTCAGAAGAAATAAAAGGAAAAAAAATAAGCAAGCATGAAACAGAAAGAACCACATGCTCATAGAACCTTTAAGGACAATGAGACAGCACGTGCAAGCTCAACATCCTCTAATTCGGGAGACTTCTGATTAAGCCCAGGGCCAGTTGAGTCCTACATGGAAAACAATTACGTCCAGACAAATGGCAAGAAATGAACAGAAAAGTATAAAGCAAATGAACCTACATTACGAAATCAAACTGCTGACTGGGATGCCCCTCAGTTTCTCGCTTGGAAGCTTCAATTGCAGCTTGTATCATTTCCTCTTCTATGTCATTGTTATAATTAGTCACATCAACAAATGGAGAAACATTTGGTCCATGATGCCTTCCAAAAGGAACATCAGCAGAAGTGGCATGATGATTAGCAGGAGCACTTGGAAGGTCCTCATCTTCATCATCGTCATCAATTATGACAGTCCCATGAACCTCTGGACCATGTGCAGGTATGTTTCCAGTAACATCCTCTATGGTTGGCCCTAGGCCAGAAGAACCAGGTGGTATATCCCCATCCTTAAATTCAATAGGTATCTCCCTCACCTCCCTTGGATGAGAAACTCGTGGGGCAAGATTAGGAATACCAGTAGTACGTCCATCAAAAAAATTTCGACCGAAAGTTGAATCAAGTAATGAAAATGGGTCCAAATTTCGAGCAGCTGACAGCAGTGGAAAAGCAGGTCTTAAGGCTTCATCATCTAATTGGTCATCTATGTTCATAAAATCACTGTGGGGGCTGGAATGGGTGCTTGACGTGTGCTGGACATTCAAACCAATGAAATATTTAATTAACTATTTACTGGACCTGATGGTAGAACTAGCAAATAGCTGAACCATTTCTGTAGATTAAACAAGTGCAATTTCTTAACAAAACCAAATGAAGAACTTGAAATACATACTTAATCCTATCTCCTTCATTAAAGTGTGCATTCACAGCTTCATTCAGGTCCCCACCATGTTCCTGAGTGTCATTCACATATCAGAGAATAAGTGATTAAGGTAAGGGAATAAATCCAGAAATTCCAGCAAGATGCAATATATAGGTTCATCTATGTCACATAAATTATAAAATAAATAACACCATAAACAAATATCATGAGTTCATGACTGCATGTCATATAGAAGGAATACTGGGTACACTTGAATAAAATAAGGGGATTGAATGGCATAAATGATGAAGTTTTAAATATGTTATTAAATATTAGATATATTATTGCCAGGAGTATCAGCCATCACAGATTCATTTCACATGAATCAACAGAAATAAAAATAAGAAAGACTCAAGAAAAATTGGTCCAGCATTCGATACCTTAACCATGATATAATGAGATCATATTTTTTCAACCACCATTATAAGCATTTGATTCATCATTTTTATGCCTAAGTCCACACACCCTCTACCAACCATCCATCTACTGACAAATAGTTTTCATCTCCACATTCCTCTACACCAAAAAGAATATGAAGAGAAGTTAATGTACAAATAGCATCATATTTGCAACCCTATGGGAGGATATACAAGTATATTAAAAAGCTCATCACTATGGCATATAAAAAGGTGAATCCACCTTATATAAGTGAAGCTTGCGCTTTCACCAAAAGGACCCAAATCAAATCAAAAGGTTATGACTTATGAGTGTCCCATCATCAAGCCAAGGTTTCTTTCTAATAACTGAGAGCCTAGTAGGGGTGGCCATCGACTTGGGTTGGGTCAGGTCAGATGCAGGTTGGCTCAAAAATTCATCAACTCAAGTCCAACCTATTTATTAAACAGCTCAAAAATTCTGATCTGAACTCAACCAGCTTATTAAACAGATACCCAATCTGACCTAAATAACTCATTCATTAAATAGATCAAGTCAGATTAAATGGGTTAAATAGGTTAAGTGAGTTTTTAATGGATTAAATAGATTTAAACAGGTTAAATAGGTTAAGCAGGTCAAGTTAAATAGGAAAGAAATGGGTTAAGCAAGTTTAAACAAGTTAAATATATCTTAAACAGGGCTACATGGGTCAAGTAATGAACCAACCCAATTATCAAATAGGTCAAAATGAGTTAAACAGGTAAAAGGTCTAAACTTGAACCCAACCCATAAGTGTTGACCCCTTTATAACCCAAACCCATTTGTGTCAAACCTGAACCTACTTAAAGCAAGTCTTTTGCAAGTCAAGTCATAAATTGCCACCCCTAAAGCCTGGTATACATAGGCATGTAGATATGCATGTATATGGTACATAGCATTCATCTTGTGACCCAGAGACTAGCAACATATCAAGAAGCTTAAAGCTTATCTTCATATTCCCTTAGTTTGCACTTTTACCAAGAAGACTCCCATTAGATCAATCCAATGTGAGTGCCTCTTTATCAAAAGGTTTTTCTGATAACCAGAATTTAACCTATACCACATGCACACACAGATACAATATACATGCATACACACACACATACATGTGTGAATCTTACTTAGAAAAGCGAAGCTTATGTATATATGCAAATCAACCTTAAGCAAAGCTTGCACTTTCACCATGAGGACTCCTATTAAATATAAAGGTTGAGTGTCCTATTGTCAAGCTAGGTTCCTTTCTAATAACATATAGCCTGTTGTGTGTGTGTGTGTGTGTGTGTGCACGTGTGTGTGTGTGTGTGGTGGATAGCAGTCGTCTCGTGACCCAGAGTAGCAACATATTGAGAAGCTTTGAGCTTCTCTTTACATTCCTTCAATTTGCACTCTCACGAAGTAGACTCCCAATAGACAACTGGTTGTGAGTGCCTCTTTATCAATATAGGAAATGTATAGTAATTATTATATATTCCTGATTACATAAATCATCTAGCAAGCTGCCTGCATTAGTTTATGAGAAACTAATTAATTACCATAAGCTTGTTCTGAATCACCAACTTTAGATTAAAACATAAATCTCACTATGAATACAATTATGATTATCATGTCCACTTCTGCGAGCCATTTTCAAACATCATATCTCCACATAACCTTTGAGATCAAGTTCACTAGGCTGTACACATTTGCATGCACCCATAATTACTTCACAAGCCAATTTTGGAAATGGATGGAAGTCCTAATCAAATAAGCTAAGCAAGTCCCCCATCATATGCCTCCATTCCTTAAACAGCTCTCCATTCCTATGCCTTAAAAGTTAGCAAAATAAGCATCTTTCCATGCAAATATATTCTTACCCTTCTACCACCTATTACGTTTCCACCCAAATGACTACTCAAGGAATTGATGATTGAGACAGTACGGCAATGGTGCAAACTTTCAACAAGAAACTTCCTTAACTATTCTCTATGGACTTTCCTCCTAAGTAAAAAGATCTTAAGCTTTCAAGGAGTACAAAATGGCATATGTGATAACAAAGAATCTATGAAAAGGTTTAATTTAAAGAAATAACAAATATGACAATAGTTTCTGTGTTTCTTACTCAAAATATATTGGGAAAAAATGACACCAAGGTTTCCCTAGAAGAGGGGGGGGAGAGAGCCCATTTTACTTATGTCAGCCAAAATGACGGTGGCCACATCCATTATGTCCAAATAGACATGGGTTTGATAAAAGCTTGTCTACTACAATTATGTACCCATTATTTCTTCATTGGTTAAAACATATCCATCATATAAATTGTCTTATCTTTCTTCATTAGTGTTGTATTATATAATCGAAATAAAGTGTTTGGAACTTGGAATTCAAACCTAGTGTCCATTCTTCTTTTTTGCTCATGGTATGTCCCACCATTTGAATAAAGCCATGCATGCACATACCCACGACAGTTATTTGGGTTTCAATGGTACACAAATCTTCTCATAGAAATAAAAATTCACTTTTAGAAAAGAGATAAAATAAAGCTATTATGCTATCAGCAGCAAAAAGAATATATTTCAAAAATCAAGAACGTGAAAATTCTCCTCACATAAGAAAACAAACCATAAAATGTTAATGTACTTGAGATAATATGCAGTACGGGGTACAGCCAGCAGGTACTATGCCAGCTAGACCATGCCAAGCTTCAGAAGAGGCTGTAGATTTGTATGTGAAGACTTCGATAGGCAAATATTTGATTTTATTTCCATTAGATGCAATGGATTTAAAGGTTTTCGCCGGATTTTCTTATAAATATTCCATTAAAAACATGCCAAATTTTAACCAGGTTTCTACAATTTTACCAAAATAATTTTAGCATATTCCTTATCAATGATTCCTATTCTAGGAATGATTTGTAGCAGGTTTAATGCCCGAATCAGGTTAGGAGTCGTATGCTAGTGAACGGTTCCTCTATCCAGCTTGCTTCAATTTCTATGTTGATCTTCAAAATTTAATCGTAGCAATCAAATCATCTCTCTTCAGCCTTCTTGCTACATCATAACACCTATGATTTCAGACATTATTAAATGTGATATACATCAAGTGGTTTTACCACCCATCTTGCAACGCCACCATCAAGGTTCTCTATCTCGATATTGAACCCCTTACAGTACAGTACCATATTGGTATGGTGTCCTTATGCCTGATATGGGGTCGATTCAGCATACTGATTCTTGACACACTTCCCAAATCAAGTATCGGTTCAGTACCAGTATGCTACAATATGAACAGTACAGGACTGTACACACCAGTACACACCAGTATTGTGAACTTGCCCACTATCTAAGTCAGATATAACCTCCTTCATATAACACATCATACATATCTCAAGAAATTAACCCCCAATATACCTCAATGTCATTTAAATTTCCTATTTCTCATCACTAATCTCACTCGTGCACCTACCACTGCACTTCATAGATCGAAAACATATATTGCCATGAAATCAAATGGACAATGGAATCCTTCATGAAATTTTCAGAATTGTCATTTATACACTCAAGACATGATTTCAAATTTCAATCATACTGCAACACAACAGATACCAAAATTGCTTTCTCATAAAAAATTGTACCACGGCCACATATTCATTTTGCAACACATAATAACAAAAATCCATTAACATTGTCTACTCAAAAAATGATATCACATTTCAGTCATACTAAAATACACAACCAGATTCCAAACTTTCTTTCTCACCAAAATTTATCCCTCCGCCACAATACCATTTTACCACAAACAACAAACCCACCAGCAGTCTGACCATATTCCAACCATGCAATCAAATCCAGGAAACGAAACAAAATAGCAAATAAAAACATCGCACAAATCATAACCATCAAATAAACTCCATCTTCAAATCACCCAATCAGTAATAACCAAACAAAAACGCTGATCCATAATTCCCTTCAAAGCCGAAACCTTAGGCTGTTAGGGAGAGACAAAGAGAACAACGGCGACCGAAAGAACGGAGAGCTCACCTCGAGCTTCTGCAGCGCCACCGCTTCGGAGGCGCCGGTGATGTTCATGAAGGTCTCGATCGCGTCCTGCGGCGGCCTCGCCATTCTCGGAATTCGCCCAAGATCCCACCTCGTGTTACTCTCACCCCAATCCCAATAGAAATCAAGAGGGAGAACGAGAACGGAGGATGGCTAAATTCTCTAGTTTGCCAGCAGCTCACAGCGGTGGGATTAGATAGAGAAAGGAAGGAAAAGCCGGTGGGTTCCAAATTCCACAAACTTCTACGAAACTAATGGGGATTAAACGAATGCTTCAAATATCAACCTCACCAACTCCAGCCGTCACCACGTGGCGAATGGTGACTGGAGAAAAACTTAACACTACAGTAAGCCACCCAGTTCTTTCGCGAAATGTGTCTGGATTGCTCTTCTTTGGTAAAGTATTTGGGCCGCATGGTAGTATTTCTAGGAGAATAGGATTTCATGACTTGCGATCCAAGGCTGTAAAAGATACCCAGGAAGAAGCGGTGGGCCCCAGGGAGCATGTGAGGCGGGGATCGGGCGTGGGATCCACCGATCATGGCCGTCCGATGGGTTCGATGCGGTTGTTGGTGTGACATCGGGTGCATTGCGTCCGGTGAACTATTGGTGTTTGGTGGGATGTGTGGAGCACGTGGAAGTCAGCAGGAGGTGGGGGGAGTGGGGTTCAGTGGGGGAGGATGAGGGATCGATGCGGAGGCGCAGAGGAAATTATTAGTTAGAATAACTTAATATATTTTATACCATCCAATAATAAATTAATATATTATCTAAAAATAAATAAATTTTATATATTATTATCAAATTTGAAGTCAGAGATCGTCTCCCTCGTAAAGTTTCTGATCAAAAAAATTTTCAATAAGAATTCTTTGACACACAAGTTAATCTAAAAGTGAAGGGCAGATAGAGAGTGGCATCTTGAGTCCTTTCGAAAATTTATCGGAGATATCTTTTTTTTTTATTATAAAGGAGTAATGAGAGCCGTGCATGCCGAGAAGATTTGCCACTCCCAAATATTGTGTGTGGATTGCACTAGCAAAAATCATGTTTTTACATCCGTGACATGGAGCCGGCCGTTAATTACCATTCAGGATAGAATTTGATCTGACGGTTGTTTTCTTCATCCATCCTTTCTCAAATCATAAGAAGCATAGATTCCTTCAAAATCAAAATTATTGTTTTACTTGAATTATTATCTTCAACTCCCGCAGATCGGCAAAAGCCGACCTTTGTCTACCTCGGTTGCAACCGAGGACTGAGTCTAGAGGGACCTTGACTATGACCAATGACTCAGTTAGTCGAGACCAAAGTAGTGGTCTATATCATTATCCATTCAAAATAGTAAAAATTATTTGCTAACCAATCATAGCTAATAGTGAAACTCTTTTCATTTAAAATTTCAATGAAGTATCGATAACATTGTATTTTTTTAATAATAAATAATATATTAATTATTATTGAATGGTGCAAGATATACGTGATAGAGTCATTCTAACCAATAATTTTCATGATGTAGATGGAAAGGTGATATAGGAACAGCGGATCGAGCGAATCAGTTCTTCCTCCTAAGTTTGCCGCCATCCATATAACAAGTCTTGAGAAAGGAATCCCAGCTTTGGACATTTGGTTGAGTAAATTGGAACTTTATAACATGCAGTTGTTTGCCAACGTAAATGCACCGAAAGGCTTGTTTTTTTCTCTTACTTTTTTCGCAAAGTGAAAAAGGAATCCACTAATGATGTTACGTATAGTTTTCCTCCTCTCTAAGGCTTAAAGAACCAATGGTCTTTGGCAAAGTTTTCCTCCTCTCTAAGGTTCAAAGAATCCACCAATGGTCTTTGGCAAAGTTTTCCTCCTCTCCAATATTCTACCAGTTGATGGGCACGTAGAACGGTAGCATTGCTTAGCAATCATGCATGGCTAGAGAATTCAGTGGGCTAAAGAGAGAGGAGGCTTTGAAGAGTGGGTCTGCTTAAGCTAGTAATTAATGGGATTGGTATGAGGTGCATTAGACTCAACCTCCACATTTGCTTACTCATTCGGCCAGACTTGGCCTAAGATGATAACTGAATACTGAAAGAAAAATTATGCTCAGCACGCAAAAACACACCCTAGACACAATAAATCAAAAAGATGGATCAGATTGATAGTCTTAATTATTGCATAACCTAAGGAAAGATATTTGTTATTGAGAGAAAAAAATTGAAATGAAAGATATTGACCAGCTAGGGTTCTCTTTTCCTGGTCTTGTCTTTCAAATCTCATCCTACCCCCATTAGGTATTAGATTTTCATTTGTTGATTTTAACAATACTATGTTTAATCCACCGGTCTTAAGCTTGCGTGGAGACTCTTAAGTTTTATGATATTATTGTGACTGATGCAATAGGTTGGATCTATACATGTTCATTCTAATGAATCTGGTTTACCAAACAAGGAAGAGTTGTCCCAATGGTCACATCTTCTACTTAATATCTAAACTTTGGGTTACGCATACCTAAAATTTTTATGTTTATTTTATATTACTAGTTATAATGTGCATGCATATCATGTTGCTAAAGATTTTAGATTTACAATAAATTTGACTAAATTTAAATTCTATAATATCCAAAAATAACTAGCTCATAATTATCTTTTTTTAGTGCATTATATCGCATGTGCATCATGCATGATTTGGAAATATTTCTCTTCCTTCTCCCTTGATAATTCTTAGAGTACTAATATAGTAATACATTTAGGCATCCTTTATAAAAGTTTGTAAACTTGTACTTGTTCTTTTGTCTTAATCACATCTCCCATCCAAAATCACAAGTTGAGGATGTAGCAACCATTATATACTCATAGAATACTTCTTGGCCTTAACCTACAACCCCACCATTACGACCTCTCTTTATGCCATCGCCACGCTTGATAATGATAAGAGCAATGATGATTATTTGTGGAATTGCATACATCCTTAATGATGATAAGACCAATCTTAAAGCAATAGAGATTATTTAGAGCATGGATTCTCTTAATGCATGTGTCATGCCTCCAACTTGAGATGGCGAGCTAGTGGTCATAGAGAACTCTCCCCCACGAGCATGCAAGGTATTTCAACATGATATCGAATGCATCACAGTAGAGCTAATTTAAATAATTAAAAGTCAAAATTTAATTGACTAATAAATCTAATTGATAAATAAATTTCAAAGTCTTACATCCATTGAACCTCACATAATAGTCCTATAAAACATATAATAAATCTAAATCTAATTCATATTGATACTATTAAATTTTGCTTCTAATCTTACTCTCTAAAGCAGTATTTGCATCTGCAAGTAAGTATCTGAATTTAAAAAGAAAGATAAAACAATGAGCTAAATAGCCTCATAAGCAATGGTCACTTAACTAAAGATGCATTTGGTTACACTTTTTGATTTTTGATTTTTAAAAAATATTTTTTATTTTTTTTATTTTTGCTATTGAGTAAAAGCAAAAATATAAAAAGTATGTTTGGTAAGTACATTGCTATAAAGCAAAAAGCAACATTTGGGGATGATAGGTGAAGAGCTCGATGAGGGAGAAAGGTTCGGAAAGGGAGGAAGAAGGAGGTGGGAGATAAAGAACTCAACGAGGGAGAAGAGTCCAGGCTCTTTACTTTTGGTTTGACGTTTTAGATGTGGGAAGCAAAAAAAGTAAAAAATAAGTTTTGAAAAGCAAAAAATTTTTGCTTTGCATATAAATAATTATTTAATTTTTTTGATTTTTGCTTTTTGCTTTTCATGATGTTACCAAACATTGCTTTTTGATTTTTACTTTTAAAAATTAAAAATAAAAAAAATACTTTTTTAATGGCTAACCAAATGCACTCTAAGGGTGCATTTGGTTACACTTTTTGATTTTTGA
>KE504817.1:50727-73207 GCA_000441515.1 Elaeis oleifera
TTGGTAACTACATTGCTATAAAGCAAAAATAATATTTGAGGACGGTAGGTGAAGAGCTCGATGAGAGAGAAGGGTTCAGGAAGAGAGAGAAAGGGAGTGAAAAGGTGAAGAGCTCGATAAGGAAGAAGGATTCAGACTTTTATTTTTGGTTTAGTATTTTAGATATGCGAAAGCAAAAAAGTAAAAAGCAAGTTTTAGAAAGCAAAAAATTTTGTTTTGCATATAAAGTAATTATTTAATTTTTTATTTTTATTTTTGTTTTTCATGGTGTTACTAAATATTATTTTTGATTTTATTTTTAAAATTAAAAGTAAAAAATATTTTTTAATGGCTAACCAAATGCACCCTAAATAAATCAAGCAATAATAGTAAACTGAAAATAAGCTTGCAGGATGCGTCAATTCAAATTCAAATTCAAAATATATGGTATTTTTTAATGAATAAGTATGAAGATTTCAAACTCTTCAAAATTTAAATTTATTATAAATTAATTTTTTCAAAACACCATACTCATCTCAACAATCATGAACTAAATTAAAGTACCAATACATAACCCCTAATGATAGGTATCAAAGCACGAGTGCAAAATCTCCACTGATAGAGTTTAGAATTACTAACATTTAACTGTCCCACTAACAAGATATCAAATTATCAGTACACAATCCCCACTAGCATAGTATCAAAATACCAGTATTTAATAGCCCTTCTAACAGAGTATCATAGTATCAACATTTAACCATCCAACTGATAGGATATAAATTATTAGTATTTAACCCCCACTGGCAGAGTTCAATGCATAGTCCGACTATGAGTCAAAATCCATCTCAAATTAAAAAAAAAATTAAAGACATATTTCATATTTTAAATCGAATAATTCATAAAACCATATAACATCGAAATCAATCGGATATAAACTATATTAAATTCAACAAATTTGATCAAAATCATTTACTATTCTAGAAAGATACATTCAATAAGTAAAAATATAATGCATCAATATTATAAATCATGAATATTTTAATATAAAAAATATTTTATAATTTATCAATAATCTAGAAAAAGTGAAGCATCACATACCTCATATATAATTCAACAAATCCAAATTATTCTAGAATTTCCTTCTCTTTAAAATCTTCATATATCATATCATGATGTTGCATCATTAGACATCTTCTTATCTAGATGATTGTTCCCCTATTCATAATTGAGACCAATAATTAGAAAGGTGTGAACAATTATACAAAGATAGGATTGATGAATAGTTACCTCTAATGGTCTAGGTTGGTTCAGTCATGATAACATTTCGATCAAAATTAGACTAAGGCATACTAGCTCCATAAAGATCAAAGATAATCAAATCTAGTAATATCTAATAAGGGCTAAGCGATAGCGATCGACATTCCGATTTATCCAATCAAAATAATTTCATCTAGTCATTGTTATTCTAAGTCATCAGTAAAATCAAGACGATCAAATTCCAATGATTTCATAAAGGCTAAGATAGGACTGGCAGGCTGCCTATCTTGTGACTATGTATTGGGACCCCATCACGAGGATCAATCAAATTCATTGAAGAAAGTCTTTTACTAGATCAATCCTAAAGAGAGATTTCATATAGAGAGACAGTCTAAAGAGAGAAAATAGAAAGAAACTTAAGAAAGCAAGTGAAGAGAGAGGAAATGGGGGGGGGAGAGAGAGAGAACTATATCTCCTTATTCTTTCTTTCTTACTTTTTTTCTTTTCTTCTTCTTCTTCTCTTCATTTCTTCTTTGGTTCCCTTAGCAAAATGGGAGAAGAGGAGAATGGTGTGATGACTTCTTGATGGTCTCTGATGGCTGACAAAATAGATGCAGGTAGAAGGGGGCAAGCAATGGCAGCCGTCTATGGCGGGCATTGCAATTAGGTGCGATAGGAGATCGGCCAAGTAAATAGGGCTAGCCAACCTATTCTGATTAGATCTCAAGACCGCTTGTAGATGGTAATAGCACTCAATGATGACTAAGGCTCCAAGAAAGGGATTGGTGGAATACTTCGGCAAACAATGCCACTAGTGCTGGCTACTAAAATAGGTGAAGATAACTAAGTTTTAGATCCAAAAATAAAATAATTCAAACCAGAACAAGACATCTAAGATCCCGACCAAGCCAGCAATTGTTTGTCTAAAATTCATGATTCTAGAGACTAAGGAGAAAGAGAAAACAAGATCAATTCAAAGATTAAAAAATCTTACCTGATGATTTTCACAACCATAGAAATGGCGGCTAGCAATAATCAGAAGGGAAGAAACATTGGTGAGGCTCGAATTTGAGACTCGAAATCAATGACATAAGTCAAAGGACATTGGATTAAATTAAATAAGAAGATTTAGGGAAGTTCTTTGAGCACCCGATTCTTGGTGGTGGATTCCCACTTAGAATCATGCTTTAAAAGTCATGCAAGGTGTTCTTTGGGCTATTTCATTTTGCGGCTGGACCAGGCTCAAATTGTTTAGGCATGAGTATTATATTCTTTCTTCCTAAAAAAAAAATTATTCTCGAAATTTTTTTTGTCAATTCTTAAAAATTTAGAGTTACTTATACCTCGAGTCATAATCATCCTCTAATTTTGTGATCGAGTCTCTCAATATAATATCTTTCTAATTAAATTATTATTTTGATCAGTTTAAAATAATTTAGACCATTATGCTTCTGCTGTACACTCTGATATAAATCCATTTACTTATGTCAAATCTAGATTTCTAAGTTATATTACAATCAATACAAACTATCATCCCAATGTCCCTAATATCTACCCACCTAAACTTATCTTATATCTGATTCTATATTTATAATTCATCCACTTATACTCTGATACCATATTAATTGTCATGCTCGCGACTCAAGATAGCGAGCCAAAAAATGCGGCAACAGCTGTATACTTATAAAAACTCTCCCCAAAAGTATACAAAGCATTCCAACATGATATTAAATACATCACAGCAAAGCTAATTTAAGTAACTAAAAGTCAAAATTTAATTAACTAACAAATCTAATTAATAAATAAATTTCAAACTCTTACATCCACTGAACCTCAAATAATAGCCATATAAAGTATAGTAATAAATCTAAAGCCAACTTGTATTGATATTATCAAATCTTACTTCTAATCTCACTCCCCAAAATAGTATCCGCATCCGTAACTAAGCATCTGAATTTAAAAAAAGAGAGGATAGTAAGCTAGACAATTCAATAAGCAATAATCACTTAACTAGATAAATCAAGCAATAATAATAAATTGAAAATAAGCTTATAAGATACATCAATTCAAAATATAATTCAAAATATATAGTACTTTCAATCAATAAGCATGTGGATCCCAATATCTTCAAAATTCAAATTTTGTTCATAAATCGATTTTTTTGAAAACATCACACTCATCTTGATAACTATAAATTAAATTAAAGTGCCGCTGTATAACCCCTAATGATAAAGTTTCAAAGCATCAACACACAATCCCCACTGGCAATGTATCAGATTACTAGCATTTAACCATTCTACTGATAGAATATCGAATTATCAATGAACAACCCCACTGGTAGGATATCAAAATATCAATATTTAACCACCTCACTAGCAAATATCATAGTAACAACATTTAACCATCTTACTAGTAGGGTATCAAAGTACTAATGTTTAACCCTTCTGATAGAATTCCATGTATAGTCAGGCTCTGAGTCAAAATCTGTCTCAAATAAAATATTTTTTCTCAAAGATATATTTATAGTTCAAGTCAAATAATTAATAAAAATTATGTGACATTGAAATCAATC
Source organism: Elaeis oleifera (assembly GCA_000441515.1). NCBI lineage: Eukaryota > Viridiplantae > Streptophyta > Magnoliopsida > Arecales > Arecaceae > Elaeis > Elaeis oleifera. Next base: position 54,536 of record KE504817.1, read on the forward strand.
GGATACAACCATATCAAATTCAATATATTCGATCATAAATCATTTACGATTCTAGAGAAGGCATATTAAAAGTAAAAATATAATATATCAATTTTATAAATCATGAATATTTCAACATAGAAATATTTATTCAATATAGAAATATCTTATAATTCATCAATAATCTTCAAAAAGTGAAGCTTCCATACCTCATACGTAATCCAATAAATCCAAATAATTTTAGAAATTTCTTCTCTTTAAAATCCTCATAGATCATATCATGATATCATGGCTATTCTCCTATTTAGAATCAAGTTCAATAATTAGAAAGGATACGAATAATTATAGAAAGATAAGATTGATGAATAGTCACATTTAATGGTTTAGATTGATTCGGTTATGATAATTTTTCGATCAAGATCAGATTAAGGTACACTTGCTCTATAGAGATCAAAACGATCGAATCTAGTGATATCTGACAAGGACTAACCGATAGTGACCGATATTCTAGTCAGTCCAATCAAGATGATTTTATATGATCATGGCTAGTCTAGGTCAATAGAAATCAAGGAGACCAAATTCGAATAGTTTGACAAAAGCCAAGGTAGAACCGGCATGCTGCTTGCCTGATGACCATGGATCACAGCCCCCTTCATCAGAATTGATCAAATTTATCGAAAGAAATTTTTTACTAGATAAATCCTAAAAAGAAAACTTCATAAAGAGAAATAATTCTAAAGAGAGAAAGTTGTATAGAGAAAATGGAGATAGGAACTAAGAAGAGCAAGTGAGGAGAGAGGAAAAGGAAAGAAAGAGAAAGAGAGACAAACTATCTCTCCTCCTTTATTTATCTGTCTATCTTTCTTTCTTTTCTTTCTTTTTCTTCTTTGTGTTCTTTGGTTTCCCATAGCAGAACAAGGGGAGAGGAGAATAGTGTGATCACTTTTTGGTGGTTTTTATTGACTGGATAATCAAATGCAGATGGAAGGGGCAGATGGTGGCCGCTATCCATGGTGAAGGAGCACGGCAATTAGGTGCGATAGAGGATTAGCCAAAGCAAAATAGGGCCAACCAACCTATCCTGGTTAGATCCCAAGAGTGCCTGCAAATGATCATGGCAGCTGGCAATGACTAAGGCCCAAAGAAAGGGATGTGTCGAATACTTCAGCGATCAAGGCCGACAGCACTGACTGACGGAACAAGCGAAGACAGCCAAGTTTTAGATCTAAAAATAAGAGAATTCAAACTAGAATGGGTCATTCAAGATCCCAAAACCAACCTGGCAACTATTTGTCTAGAATTTATGATTCTAAAGACTAAGGAGAAAGGGAAACATGATCAATTCGAAGATTAGATCTTATCTGATGATCAAAAGTATGGATCAGGCTCGACTTCAAGACTTGAAATCAATAATGGAGATCGAAGGACAATTGGATCAATTAAATAAGAAGCTTTGGGGAAGTTTTTTAAGCACCTGGCTCCCTGGTGATGGACTCCTGATCAGCTCAAGAGTCTTCCTCCAGCTTCTCCTTTCATTTTATTTTTTTAACCGATGCTTAAAAATCATGTGAGATCCTTTTTGGACCCTCCTCCTCCTTCTTCTTCTTCTTCTTCCTTTTTGTGGTTGGACTAGGCCCAGTTTCTTTGGACCTTGGTGTTACGGAATGAGCTTTAGTTCCTTCACCTTGTTGGTTCATTTTTGTAGGCAACCTATGGCCATTTTTCAAGGATCTTCAGTCGACCGTGGTGGTGACCAATGATGACCAAGTGGCTAGAGAGATGACAAATAGATCACCAACAGAGAGAGGAACGGAAACTAGAATGTTATGCAAGGTTGGGTGTTTTTATATGGATCCAGAGGATCACCAGCAATTACTATCATAGAATCAAGTGATGACATAAAAGCTAATAAATTTCTAGAAACAAAGTTATTCAATACTTTCATCATTTATTTACATCTAGAATCTTTGGAATAGCGTATAACTCCTATTATAATCAACCTAAACTTGCAACGAGTTAGAGACAACGCTAACATTACATTCCTATTTTAAACTATCATTTTTCTTTAAATGCTCTTTACGACTAAAAATTGAAATCCCTGAAAATTCTAGCCAATAAACACACCACGAAAAAATGATACTAAATGATAAATTTTATTTCATAATTTTACAACTAATCATGGTATTCTTTGGAATTACGCTCTCCATGCTTAATGGTAAAGATCATACACGCACTATGCAAGCGATAAATTTACCATAGGTCAGCTAGTGGGATTTAGTGAAGGTGGTTGATGTCAACCTATGTTTCTTCTTCATGCTCTATATTTAAGGTTTGAAGGTCAAAGTGATGAAACGTGCCAGGGTTAACATGTAATGTTTTATACTATGAGTAATGTTCCAACTCAGCGGTGTAGACCTCCGACAGTTGGAATTAGTTTGGTTCTAGAAGTCAACCCTATATCTATTTGTTTAATGATTGACCTTCTTATCTATCTACTCTGCAAAATAATATATCCCATGTATTACTAATTAATTCGTGTGAGAAGTGTGCAAGGAACAGTTAACAAGTACATTTTGACTTGGCAAAGATTTTAGGACCCAAATGACCCATGGATTATATAGAGGAAGGAGCGCACGGCAAATCTTGCATTTGTAAAACGATCCTAACTGACATGATACAAGATCTTAAGAAACTCAAGTGGCAACTTGATTAGATGCAAGAAAATGTCCCACGTGAGACCTAATTGTTTATTTCCATTCATTTCCCCAGTCAAAAACATGTAACATAGGTAAGGATATAGATCCACTGGAAACTAAACACATCATGACAATCTATGGTAAAGAAATTTAATTAATCCAAATATAACCTCTCCATCCGTGTTGTACACCTACTTTACTATGGGATCTAAAAGCCTAATAACCACCAAGATGTTGATAAAAAGGGATTGTATTGGTGGTTGGTAGTAGAGGTCTCAAGATAACGGGCGATGCATAAATTACATACCAAGAAAAAAAAAAAGGAAATATTGACAGATATGCAGCTGAGCATTCTCTTGAAAACTTGGGTTTACATAATAAATACCCAAGAGAATACCATGAAAGACAGCACAAGCAAAGAAAGTGGGAAACAATTCCTAACTAGAAATTTTAAGATAAAAGTTATCACAAGCAAGAGAATGGGAAATAAGAAATAATTTCCATTATTTAAGCACAATTTCCTACCAACAATGGCTTGAATCCTTTAATAACCTTTTTGATTGCTTGTTGCAGAAGAATGGAAATTGTTGGTCCCATTACACAAAGCCATGTGATTTTAATTACGTATTGCATAAGTTGTACATTTGGAGGCATCCAATAAAATTGGAAGTTGCACATTCTTATTATGGGATTACCCAAATTCACATGAATGCTTTTTACCATCTCCACTGAGAATACTCTAGAATTAAAAATTGTAAGAACAAAGCAACATGATATCAACGACACAGTATCACATTAGGTTCCAGCTATCTTTACCATACTGTTTTGAATGAAGATGTTCTCCATGAACCCTACCATGAACATGTTTTTGCCTCACTGGTTTCTCTTCATTATATTTTGTTCCTTCGTCACTTGCAGCACCTGTCTCTCTTGATAGTGGCCCATTCCTACTCAAGTTGTAGCTTTGCCGAGAATTTAATATGGCCTTATTATGCTTATGCTTGTGCCTCTCTTTATGTACATGTAGATTAGTATCATGTTTGAGATGGTAGTGATCGCTCGCTGCCCACTCAGGATGTTTGTGAAGCAAATGGTGAGCATGACTACTATTTCGCTTCTTTTGCACATGAGAAGGATGTAGCCTGTCCTCGAGACACACACGGCGGCAATTATCTTCATGATCTCGAATGCGAGACTGTCTAGTATGTTTTCCATGCATGGAGTAGAATTTGGTTCTTTGATTTCCATCTCCAAATCGATCATCCCACCAATCATAAAGTGGATCAAAAAATCCTTTCTGATGTAGCAGCCACATAAGAATAACAGCTGCAAACCCAGATACAGCCAATTATAAAATTTATGATATGTATGAATAACTGCTACAGCAGAATGGTTACTGAGGTGATGGACAATACCTGTTGGAAAAATTGCTAGAAGTAGCCCAAACATTAATATCCAACTCACACATATATATTTTATGTGGCAATTGAAATCAAAGAAATTCGAGCATTTACTTCTGCTTCAAAGAAAACGGAATGTTAGACATGCAGCAAAGAGAGCTCCATTTGACCAACATATATAGAAAAATAGAAAATAGACTTAAAGTGTCCATCAGTCCCCAAATGAGGTCAGCCATCTACAATAAGCATGCCATTTAACATGTATGAGAAAAGAACATGGATGCCTTTATCATCAGAAAGAGGAAAAATCATTTTAAAATGGCATTCTCTATAGGGCTGAGTTACTATGAGAGTGCTCAATCAGCCAACTAATCAAGCTCGCTCGGAAGTTATTTTCAAGCCTGAAATGCAGAATCAATCTTGACTCATTACCTGTTTCTCCTTTGATCAAGCTTGCTTAAGCCTATGGAGCTGAGTGAAAGATAGAGCCCATTTCAAATGGCTCAATAACCTGAAATCGTGCTTTAACCAAGCTTGGTTCAAGTTCAAGCTTGAAATTCAAAGTATTGGTTATACAAACATAATTCATGCCACAGCATCAATTCTTCCACCTTTAATTTTTGAATCAAGCTTTGATTTCTGCTGTTGATTGATATCAATGGCTGTATGTAGTTAGAGTCCACTGTGGAAGTTGAATCTTTTGGTCACCAACATTCTTGGAGAACCTACAGCATTGCTACTGCAAAGTATTTACCAATACAAGTTGAATACAATTTGGTTTTCATTGGAATATTGAGTGTATCTATTCTAATATATAACTAAAAGTCCAGAGTGGAATGTTTTTGAAGGTCGGCGTGTCCGCATTTTGACTGTTATGTGCATAGCATGTGGCGTACTCTAGAATAGGTGATCATAACTTCACCAAATATCACTTTTTTTTTCACGACATTCCGCAACTGACTTCATCTGATCCACCATAAGTTTATAAAAGTTGTTAACATTTGTTCTTCAATTGATGTCCACTATGATTTTGGATGTTTGATAAGTGTCAATGCTAGTGTATTGACATTTTAAATTACAGCAAAGCACTGCCTCCTTTTCAGTGGTCTTTTTATACTATATTTTTATACTATAGAACAGTTACCACTAATGAGACCAAGATTTTACGTCCTGATAGAATGGGGACATCGCAGCCATTATGTCCCATTCCTATGAGAAAATGGGACTGGGACAGGCTTAGAACTCCGAAACCCATCCACAAAGGGAGAGAAGAAGAAAGAAGGGAAGAAAGGAAGATGAAGAAAGAAAAAAATGAAAGGAAAGAAGAAGAAAAATGAAACGAAGAAAGGAAAGGAAAAAAAATGAAAAAATAAAGGAAAGAAGGAAAGTAGAGGAAAAGAAAGAAAAAAGAAAGGAATAAAAAAAAAAAGAAGGAAGAAGAAGGGGAGAAACATGGAGTATATCCACAAAGATGCATGATTGGAACTGCTACAGAGACAGAATAAGACAGTAAGGTGTCCCGTTCCATGAAAAAATCAGGACACCTTTGTCTCATGGGATTTAAAATCTTGAATGAGACAACTATTTTGCTGACCTTGGATATCAAAAACTAACATCAATAGCATGCTTCCTTTACACTTTAGCTCTCATTGTAATGATAGTTTCACCACATTTTTAGCTTATGATTTTTGACTAAGCTTTCACAATTATTGTAAGTCAGTACTCATCCCAAGACATCTATGAGTATATTGTATCTAGATGCAACAAAAAATTCCAAATTTTAGACTCTTTTACATGAAAATATTTTTCGTAGAACAAGTCATAGATCAATATCAAATGGGGAAAACTATTCTATTTCACATAGCCATTTCTGCCTTTCATGAATAACAGTATTTGATCTATTAGATTGATCCATCATCGAGAATTTAATAGTATAACATAAGAAAATCTTTATTTTATCCAAAAATTCATGAGACATCTTTATACATTAATTGTAGTTACCAGGAAATAAGCTGTGTTTTAAATCACAAATATGTAATTACAAGTTAGGATGCATTAAAGTTCTATTCAAATGCCTGGATGATTAGTTCTTACCCAACCATACACCATCTCAAAACGATGATTTACCTAATCAAGTCTCTTTAAACTCATTCTAATATCTCAAAATTTCGATGGCTTGGGTCAAAATGGTGATAAAGTCAGGTGATTATCTAATTCTAATCAATAAAGGCACTTTAAACTAGTTCTACCACATTAGAATTTGTAAGGCCTAGGTCAGAAAGGTGAAAAACCTAGGACAAGGTCGGTTATTTCTGGATATATGCCATACGGTTACCAAAATGAAACCAAGACTATTAAACCTAATAGTTCTAGTCAATAATCTGCATTGTAGGTATGAGAACCCATGCGGATTCATGGAGAAAATCTTGGATATCTATGTAGGACCAAAGACTCCAAATATTACCTTTCAGGTAATCTTTTGGATGAGATCCTAAGTTGTTATTAAATGATATCAAAGCTGATCAGCCCATAACCTATGTGGACTAGAGAATACTGCAGTATAGTTTCATTGGGACTGACCATGGGCCAATCGTGATATTTATGAATGGATGCATAGATTTGGATCTTTAGCCTAGCAAGAACATCATAGCTTAAACCGAAAGAGTATATGAGGACCCATACAAGCATGTATTTAGTCCCACATCGATTATTCACCGAGAAGATCTTGGGTACTTATACAGAGCCAAGGAATCCAAAAAAAAATACCTTCCAACTAGCATCTGTGGGTGAGGTCCTAGATCATTACAGTAGGATAATCTGACTTCATAAGTATGGTGGAATGAATACCATATTAACATCCTTTTTATCCCACCTTATTTTGAAAGGAACAAAACCAGTATCAATTAAAGACAAGGATTTAATTTTATTCAACCAAAAGTAACTCCAGTTCTGACAGCAGTACCATGGTATTATGCAATTAATTGGGGATAAAATCATTTTATGCAAACACAAATTAAGATTTATCCCATTGTATGCTGGAATTAACTGTACCTTTTGAGGACAACAAATTTTATCCTAAAAATCCTATCTCATTTCCAAATTAAGCCTAGAGATACTCCAAAGATACTTCAAGGGACTCCTAAAACGTGTAAACTGTCCATCATTCAACCAATGTAGTCTGATTTGTCATATTCAGAAAATGACATCATGCACATTCTTATCCTTTACTGCACAAACTGCAGGTCAATACCATAACTTTCTAAGTGACTGCATATTATATATACATTAGTAACTCCAGTTCTGACAGCAGTACCATGGTATTATGCAATTAATTGGGATAAAATCATTTTATGCAAACACAAATTAAGATTTATCCCATTGTATACTGGAATTAACTATGCCTTTTGAGGACAACAAATTTTATCCTAAAAATCCTATCTCGTTTCCAAATTAAGCCTAAATATACTCCAAAGATACTTCAAGGGACTCCTAAAACATGTAAATTGTCCATTATTCAACCAATGTAGTCTGATTTGTCACGTTCAGAAGATGACATCATGCACATTCTTATCCTTTGCTGCACAAACTGCAGGTCAATACCATAACTTTCTAAATGACTGCATATTATATATACATTTTCAAGTTTGCTCCAATACCTAGGAATTGATATAATGTACTTTATAATCAGAGGTCAATTAATTGAAGGTCTTGAGTATCATTTTCAAAGGATCCAACAAAAAACCAAACTCAAAAACTCTCATGAATATGAGAAACAACTACAAGAAACACCATTTAAGAAAGAAGAAAGTTTCCGCTAGTGGATGAAAGAACTAGAATAAGAAAATTGGAAAAGACATACCTGCATGTTTTACCAGTAAAGAAATCAACCAAACCAACCCATATTGAATTCCACATGCTCTTGATTGCTTCAAAAATCCATTTATACCATTTTCCTTTGAGTCATTAGATGGAACAATCTGCAATGTTTTAGATTATTAAATTGGAACAAATACTTGTATTGACTATTGAGAATGAAAACTTCCTAAAAATGGTACTGATAAATATAGTTATGCTGAAAATGCTTGGTTATGGTGATTTTGCAAAGCAAATCAATTTGACCTAGGTTGATGTTACTTTATCAATCCCATCATGGCTACAACCTTTACAATAATTAGGCAACCTAGGCTATGGAAGTAGTAAGTGTTTTATGGTTTTTTCTTCAATGACCTTGAGGATATCTGTACCTTGAAAATCCCATCAACAGACGAAGTTTCACAAACTAAAGAGACTTGGAAAATACATACGAGATTGCAAGTTGACCAGATTTCTCAATAAATGCATCATGTTGTAATCTACATCTTTATGAGAACAGCATTTGGGTTCCTTATCCTTCATTAATAATCTCATCCCTTCTCGTTATATCACACTTCCACCTCCGAAGACCAATCTCTACTATAGTCGAGGTTTTATATCCCGACAGGATGGGGGGGGCGTCCTAGCCATCCCATCTCATTCCTATGAGAAAATGGGACCGAGACGGGCTCAAGACTCTGAAACCCATCCATACAGAGAGAGAAAAGAAGAGAAAAAAAAAGAAGAAGGAAGAAAGGAAAGATGAAGAAAAGGTAAAACATGAAAGGAAAGAAGAAGAAAATGAAACAAAGAAAGGAAGGGAGAAAAAAGAACGTAAAAGGAACGGAAAGAAAGGAAGGTAAAGGAAAGAAAGAATAAAGAAAAAAGAAGAAAGAAGGAAAGAAAGGAAGAAGAAGAGAAGAAAGGTGAAGGATATCCATCAGGATATATGACCGAAACTGCTGTTAAGATGGAATGGAACAGCAAGACATCCCAGTTCATGGAGAAATGGGGACACTTTTGTTCTATTGGATTTAAAACCTTGACTATAGTCAGCCTATGAATATGGCTTTCTTGCCCAATATTCCAAGCCAGACAACAATTTTGTTTATTTGTTGTCTTACATGATTTATCTATGAACCTCCTCCATATGCATCATTTAGTAGTAATGTTCCATCCAAATTCCTCTAATCATATTAGTGATTTCTATATGTACTCTCAGTGCTTTTGTAATCGAGTCACTTTGAGGTTGCTCTTTGCCAAACAATTTGTTGTGCCTCATTGATTTCTCACCAGACCTACAATCTACATACTTTGTCTTAGTCAAATAACTTTCGAAATTTTATCCACTAAAGAATCCATCCATAACTCCAATTTAGCATTATAAACTGCTTTCACCATAAGTATACTAACAAATACTATATATAAATAAGATAAACCCTGGGATCTCCTCTTACTATGTTGTTGACATAACCATGAATAAATTAAAAGCAGGGACCGCCATAAGTAACTCACTCCATGAGTATTCAACATGAGTCAATAAAGAAATGCACAAAAAAAGGTTAAATGATTGTTATTTATTCAAAAATTAGCTGCTGCCTCACCAATTATAGTATGAAAAAATGAACAGGCAATTCAATTAGTAAAAACTCTAGGCACTGTTTAAGAAACCTGTGATCCATTTTCAAGAATGGTGGCCGTAGTTGTGAATTGGCACTCTGCTCGATCAACTTCAGCAAAATCTGAAGCCTTGAGAATAGCTGCACTCAGAAAGAGGTTTTTGAAATACATGCATGCAAACTTACAACTATTTGAAAAAAATGCATGGGACAAAGCAAATGAAATATTGGTTCTGCTTGTTTCTCTTCTGGCCATCACAACTTACCAGCACAATGATACTTTGAAGCTTGATCTGTATTTAGATATATGTAAAATGAGCGAGGAACAACATCATCTGGCTTCATTATAAAGAATTGTTCCTGCAGTTATTTGGAAAATTTATTTGTAAATAAAATCATTTTAAGAATTTGAATCAACAATTTTAATAATTAGTACAACAATGTGCATTTGGCATACGCTTAATTAAAAAATAGCCTTCTATTTCATTGAAATAAAGAACATTGGGAATATTTTACTACTATAAGCATGATAGATTCAAAATGGCCTTTCAGTTGTTAATAAGAACATTGGGAATATTTTTTAGTTCTTAGTGGGTAGTTTGACCTGTAAGTTTCTTTTGTTGTAGGATAAATTAGGATAACTGGTAGAATATGGAGCTAACCAAAGAAAATAGCCTGAATTTTTGTGGAACAAGTTTTGCTGATCTACAAGAATAAACCCCTTTAACTAGATGCCATTTTACCAGAGGGGCCAAATAAGGTTATCTCAAGAAAAATCGACATGTAATTCCTTATGAGGAGGATTAAGGACATGTTGGTCCCAATCCATACTGCCAACCTCAGATTGGACCAGTGACTAATGGTCCCAGGATGCTCTTGCAGATTGTGTTGTTCAGTGGGTATGAGTGGAATTAAAAGTATATCGATCTTGATTGACAATAAAGTGTGAAATTGCTTCACTTATAAAAGGTTGGAGAAGCTCACGTATCATGTATGTCCATTATAAACCAGATTTCTTGTCGATACTGAAATTCATAAGGAAGAAGATGGATTTATGGATGGAATCAAATATGCATTATTTACAAAATAAGTATTCGATTATTGGGGAACAATTAATATACTTCTAATGTCAAATCAGGATCCACCAGGACAGAAATAAGGCACTGGGTTGAACTCTTCTTTGGTGTCAAGGACTCAAGATAATAGCTATGAATAGTCATCAACTCTTGGGAAAGGGATAGAATGAATTACCACTAAAGTTTGAAATTGGCTGAAGGCAAGTGAGAACAACTCTTTTCATTAAGTCCTGACCTTCCCCTTTATTCTACTCCACGGTAATAGCATCCTAACTAGCAAGCGATATCACTTACGCAAAGTAAGGTTGATTTTCACTTTCGAGTTTTGATATATTAGCGGTTGGTTCTCACTTTGAAGTCCGCTTAGAAATAAGGTCCAATTTGGCAAAGCTTTTGGAGTTTTAGAAAGCACTTTCTGATCCTCTAAAATACTTTTGGATGGTACAGTGGTATTTGATAAAAATCGAAAAACTGTTTGGGCTTTGCTAAAAAGCTGAAAGGGTCTAATTAGGCAAAGCTTCATTTTAGAGCTTCTCCCCAAAGTGTTTTCTGGCCAATGTCTGAAAGCTGTTTTGATTTAAATAAAATTTTTCAATGATCAAAATGCCCACCAACAAATCTCATAATTACATCTTATATCATATCATATTATATTATTATACTATAAATATAATATAATATCATAATAAATTAATAAATCAAGATTTTAAATTCTATAAGACAAAGGCATCCCAGTTTCTCCATGGAACGGGATATCCCGTTGTCCCGTTCCATTTCGATAGCAATCTCGATCATGCATCCTGATAGATATCCTCCATCTTTCTCCCCTTCTTCTATTTTTTTTCTTTTCTTTTTACTTTTTCTTTCTTACTTTTTTCTTTCCATTTCTCTACCTTCCTTCTTCTTTCCTTTCTCATTTTCTTCTTCCCACTTCCTTTCTTTTTTCATTTTACTTACTCTTTCCTTCATTATTTTCTTTTCTTCATCTTTCTTCTTCTCTCCCTGCATGGATGGGTTTCAGAGTCCCGAGCTTGTCCCGATCCCATTTCTCATAGGAATAGGACACAACGTTAGATGCCCCCTATCCCATTGAGATACAAAATCTTGATTATAATACATTATAAACATATAATATAATCTAAAGATTCAGATCCCAACGAGATGTCCCGTGGGACACTGGGATGGGACACCATCCCATGTGTCGGGATAAGACTATCCCACCAGTATCCTAACATCCCGATCAAGACGTCTTGGAACATCTCCTGTCCCAAGTGTCGGAATGGAATAGGACAAGGCGACACATGCCGTCCCACAGAAAAACTAGGACAGCCCCATCCCATAAAATTTAAAATTTTGATATAATCTATTATAGTATTATTATATTATAAAAGTATAATATAATATAATAATATTTTAGTAATGATATATTATTATATGATGATATAATTTGTTATATTATAATCTATTATTAGATTAGATTATAATCCATTATATTATATTATATTATTATTATAATAATATTATATTATAGTATAATATTGTACTATATTACAATATTATATTACATTATATGATAATAATATTATATAATATAATAATATTTAATATATATTAACATATAATATTATATTGTGTTATGCTCTATTATACAATACTATGCAATATTTTTATTGTCATTTTATCATACCAAAAGTAATTTCTTATTTTAGTTACCAAACATATGTTAAAGTTTCAAAATACTTTATAAATGCGGTTATTAAACAACAAATAATTTTTTGTAAAATACTTCTAAATGCTCTACTTCTCGAAAGCTTTACTTCCAAAAGCTCCAAAATAGCTCTACTACCAGTAGCAGTCCCAAATATGGCCTAAATTTTTCTTCTTCTAGTAGGAAAGTGACTTCTAGTTATGAGCAAGTGTATTAGATCAAAAAAACTAAACCATTAGCTAAAAATTAAGTACATCAATAGTGAGTAGGAGGACCCCCTGTTCAGTGGTTGTATACCAACAAAAAGCACTAGAGGGATGAGCTAGGGGAACATCCAGAGCAACCAATTTCCTACCAAAGGAGATAAAGGTAGAGGTGGAGGCCATGTATTAGTGGGCAAAGCAAGCCGTGCTTGTGAGTCAGACCGATAGGGCACAAAGGGTAGACCATGTTATGCCAATTGAAGAGATGAGGATTCTTCTAAGTAGTTGGACTTTTCGATATTTGGACCCCATGGAGAGCAAGACACATAAGCCTTAAAGGCTAGCCAAGGCACTAGGTACAGCCAAGAGGCTAGGGCCAATTAGTAGGTGGGGACCAACTGGGCCTCCAATGGGAGGCAGAGAGGTAGGGTCAATCAAAGCTTTCATTAGATTGGAAAAAGAAATCTGATTCAATGTCTTTGTTTTGTCGACCTAATGGAGATGGTTGATGGCTTAATAGATGCACAATGACAATAGTGAATCTCCTTGACCCTCAAATCCCAGCCTTCTCCAATGATCACAAGATAACATTGAAGATGACAATGGTAGGGTGAAAGGTGAAGGGTTAGTAGTGGTGAAAATGGCGAACGTAACGCAAGTCATAGATACTCAATTCATACACCTAAGAATAGGTTCTGAACCATGTTGCTTAAGAATGTGACCATGGCGCTAGGTGTAGTTGTTCAGCATAACCAAGGCTGTATCACTAGAGAGGCATGGGCAAGGATAGGTAGCTATTGACATAGTCGATGCTTAGTATCATGAATCTTCCATTCTAGTGGCACATCAACTTCTGAATCTCCTTGGAAACTCGAGCCCTCACTTGCTTCCTGTATTTTCATATTAAATCCTTTAAAGAGTTGCACGTCCCCACAACCACACCAACCTGCTTTTGGTAACTAAGGATCAATGACATCGAAAATGTAGCTTGAGTGGGCAGCATAGACATGTCTAGATTCGAAAATTACTTACACCTAAGTAGATAATTGTCCTTGCCATCAAACTAGGATGAATTGTGACTTGGATGAGTGGTCTTACACTAGATCTCCTAGTGTGTCAAAAATCAGAGCCAAAAGCAGGCCAGCATCCCACACAAATATCTCCATCTTGATTCTGGAATGCACATATACGGCTAGCCATTCAAGGATGCATAGGTCTGGCTATTTAGATTTCGGGTCTCGGATGTATGGCCATGGCTACCCATTACAATTACAAAGTAATTATCCTGCCCAAGATTTTCCATACAAGGTACCAAACCAGGCGGTATAGGGCATACTACACTATACTGATTCGGTACCGATATATGGTACGAGGAGCATATAGACACTCAATACACCGAACCAGCTCTATACCGATATAATAATAGGTTGGCACCAGTATGGGGCTTAGTACCGAGATGGTGAACCTTGATAATGCCCCTCCCTTTGAGTTTTCTCTTCCACTCTGGTATTCGCCTTGCTCACCACCATCTTGCTAGGGATCTAGTAGTTTGAGGGGAAATATTAGGATCAACTAGTGCCAGTTCTAGAAGCTTAAAAGCAATATTAGGGCCAGTATTAAAGCTAATATTTGTTGTCAAATTCTAAATGGTTTCAGACCAAAAATGACCCAAATGTTTATGAGCCTATTAAGGGAAACATTCATCCCACGGGATATAAAATCTCTCTATGTTGACCCGTTACAAGGATGATATGAGTTTTCTTTGCTCTTTAATTTTATTATTTAAAGAAAATGCAAATTCAATTTGCTACATTTATTTTGACTATAAATGTTGCATAAAGTTTGGCTTTTACCTTGACTATGCCACTTGACCATCATAATCTACTACTAAGGCATACTGGTAACCTTTCAAGTTTCAACACAAGTCTAAACATTTGTAGCTCTTAAGTGAAAAAGATGTGATAAAGCCATACTAAATAAGTACTAGAAGTGAACTATATGGTAATCAAGAGTAGGCTACAATGCTAAAAAGAGAAAGGATGTTGGGATCAGCAATCTAGGAATAGTGATACGACTTAGATCCACAAATAGTATATTGGCAAACAGAAATAAATGAAAAGGCGGCATTTGAGCAGCAAAGAATAAAGATCTAGAAAAGATAACAGAATAATGAAAAATGAATTGAAAAGAAACAAAGGGCAAGGTTTTAAATCCCATGGGATAGGGTTGTTCTAGTATTCCCATAAAATGGGACACGCCGCCGTCCTTCCCCATCCCGACGCTTGGGACATGGGACGTCCCAAGACAACCCGATCGGATCATTGGGACGATGGCAGGGAGGTCCAATCCCGACACATGGAGTGGTAACCTATCCTGTGTCCTGTAGGATGTCCCATCGGGACTTAAATTCTTGACACATGGAGACAGTGCCAAAGAAAATGGCATTCATCGAAGTACTACCAATAGGATCATTGCTTCATGTCACATCCCTTATACTTTTGCTTATGCCTCAGAACTCATAGACAGCGGATCAAGCCTTAATTCTAGTTAGTTAAGGAGGTGAAGCACAAAAAGAAGGTATAATGGGGAAAAGCAAAAATAAGAGTCCGAGAGAGTTGATGAATTTGCCAGAAATGTAAAATTCCCATAATGACCCTGAAAGGGGCATAGCTAGTAAGGCTACCAGTGGTTAATCATATTATTTGTTGAGTAGAAATAAATAAACAAGAGTTAAAGAGATGGTAAGACATCCCAAAGATGTGATGTTTTTTATCAGCAGCATATTGTGTCAATAACTTGGGCAATAAAAGCTGACACAAGATACATTAGGAAAGGTAAAGAACAATGGGATCCATGAAGGGTGCAAGTTTCATAATAGTAGGAGACTAGGAGCGAATGGCATCAACAACTTCAGAAATTTAATATGAATCATTATCGGACTATAGAACCAATAATTTCAGATGAATGTTCCTCAAATAAGGCCGAGTGGGAGAAGTTACCCATGCATATAACATAACAGCAACCACCACCTTCATGAATAAATGGTGCTAAAATTAAGAAAAAGAGTTGCTTTTTTGGTAAATTAGAATTATGCATCGCAAGAAAGATGATAGAGGATTAGACAAAGGACAACATCAACTACAATATGCTTAATTTTAGTATTAGATAAGATAGTGCTACTGAAAGTAAATAGAAGAGAGAAATGCTGACACTCCTGCAGAGGAAAACCAGTCGAAAGGTGGATATGATGATAAGATCTGATCAACTTAATATGTGAGTTACCTAAATTTACAATTCACTTTAGTGATCCAGTGTGACATCGGTACAAGCATGGAGTAGATGCTTTGATCCAAAGATCGGTTACATATAACGATAAATGCTTGCATTGCATAAAGTACCATGGCATATATGATCTTATATGCTCCCACATTTTCTAAAGTACAAAATTCAGTTTTAGAATATTGGTAATGCAGCAAAAGAAAGAATCCATATACAAAACATAATATTTCATGCATAATGATGTAAAAGATTATATTATAAGTTTATAATGTACAAATGAAATATTTCCTATCTAAATAAACACTTAAAAGAGTAAAAATGCGCAGCAAGCATAGGCATATTATGAGGGAAAATCTATTTTGTCTCCTAGGAAGCAGAAAATGTTACAAAGGTGGTTTAGCAGATGAAAAACAGTAAGGACAAGGAGACAAAATCATCTACTCTCATAACCATGGAGTCTCAAAATGAATTCACATGTTACTAATCACAGGACCCACTGAGTGGCATCTAGAACATAGATGTCACCTATTAGATAATTTTCAAGGGGAAAATCACTAACAGAAACATATCTCACTGCATTATAATTTCATGGAAACATCATAAATATTATACTATGGATGAAACATACCTCCATATAACTGACACCAGGATGGCAATCAAACTGCACGATGAACAGAAATATGAAAATAAGAAATCACTATGTAACATGATAAGAGAAGTGCTCCTAATTCTGACACATCATGCATAGGTTTTAGTTCGTAATTCTTATTATGTGAGAAAATAAACCACTACAAAACAATACGTGCACATTATTAGATATAGGAATGTGCGAAAGTTTGTATTGCTGTCCTTGCAACAATCAATAATACAAAATTAAGTTTAATGCATATTGCATAGGAGGACCAAAAGAAGGATCACATAAGAAAGTTGAACTTTAAAAGTATCAAGTACAATCAAAAATTTTCATTGATATGATGTGAGGAGACAATTTTAGAATGGAGAAGAATGGGAACCAATAACACAGATTATATTGTTTGCCTTCAATTTCCCTACTTTATGGTATTCAAATGGAAACCATACCCATACAAACTTGAATAAATCAGGTAAACAATTGTTTGTTGGCAGAATGCAAATTGTGATATAAATCTCCATTATGCATCCATCATTTTCCTTCAAGGTCACAATCGAAATATAATGGCAGTTTTTTGCAAATTCTTTCTTGAAAAGCACCTTCTAAGTCCCTAGGTCAGCAAAACTAGCACCCGGCACTAACGCAGCAAAACACCTAGTGAGTCCCTGCTTATCTTTTAATTAAAAATGACTTTAGCCTCTTCTGTTTAATATTTTTTTATTTTGTCATGACATGGCATGTGCCATTGCAAGGCACTTGCCAGCATGCCTCATACTAGTGGCATTTAAATACTTGATTGAATCATGAGTTCAAAGCAATAGAAAAAAAAAACATTAGACTCTCTTCATCAAAAAGCTCACTAATTACATTTTATTTTTTTGCAAAGTGCATCATCAAGTACAGCCGAGTGAATAAAAATGTTGGAATGAAAACCTGACAGGCCATAACATACCGTTAAGCTATATGATGCTTCTAATTTGCCAATGTTCTTAACCGTTATTGTAGCAGTACCAAATTGAGTTAGTGCTTCAAATGTAGGTATATTGATGTTTAAGATCTTGCCAGGACTCCTGTAAGAAAATGATAATGTTACAAGTATAACATGACAATCCAACTTGGTAACAACATAAACAGAGTGAAGAAACAATTGGAGAAAAATCGAGGTATTTGAGAATGTTAACTAAAATGAACAATTTAACTTAAAAGGTATGTTCAACACTAATGTAAAGTACCCCTAATATTGTATAGACCAAGAATCGAATCATTAGCATATATATAATTCTGACCTGTATATATCTAGATGTTGGCTAATCTTAATTTTATAGAGTATTAATGCTAGTCTAAAAGTCCATAGTGTCAGATGGAGATAGGGCAGCAACTTGGACGTGGGTTGGCTAAGGGCAAACCCTAACCAACCAACCAACCCAGTCTCAGGTTGGATTTCTCTAACCTAACCAACGCAGTCCCATCTTAAGCTAAATTCAGATTATGTTGGGTTAGTCAGGTTGGTCTGGGTTGTGCCACGGAAATCGAGTTAGATCAGGCTTAATAGGAATTCTACAGATAAAGGGAAGTTTTCGGGATACTTTAGTTGCGTTGATATGTTAGCTTGAGGCCTCAGCTATTCATCAATTTCTGGATACATATATCATTTAACAAGGCCAAGCATATAATTACATAAACATATAAATAACCTATCTGAAGCATCAAGCATGAATATGAACTGGAAACATAAAAATGAATTATTTATTTCTATATACATGAGGTCGGTTCGGATTGAGTTGGATTAGAGATAGGCAAAGATTTCTAAATGTAAGCCTAGTCGTTGTCTATAAAATGTCAACCCGCCCAATCCAATGAGTGGCTTGGAAGTGCAAGTTTGGGTTGAGCATAACCAATGTTTGCCATCTCGATACCGGACTCCATATTGGTACCATCATATTATAGTGTCAGTACATGATTCAATACGGTATGAGATAGTGTATCGAGTATCAGTATAGTATAAAACAACATACCGGTATAGTACTGTATGCCCCATACTGGGTGGTACGGGGCAGTACGGCAAACAATGAACATAACACTAGTTGCATCCCTAGATGCAAATACTAGACTAGTTGTATAAGCATATGCGTTAAGATACTACCTTAAATGAATTCACTTCATTACAAGACATTTCTAATACTGGTCGCTATATATATATATATATATATATATATATATATATATATA
>KE504817.1:73227-91509 GCA_000441515.1 Elaeis oleifera
ATATATATATATATATATATATATATATATATAAGATGACTCATTCAAAACATGTAACTTTGAAATCGGTCAGGAAGCATATAGCTTTTCCATTTGGTAAATGCCCCATCAAACTAGTATTGGGAGGTGCGATGCATGTGAGTTGAATCAATGGCCCCACTTAATGAAAAATTTATATTAATTATGTCACTTGATAAACACCATTCCAATTTATGGGACGTGTAGTTCTCTTGTTTTTCTCTCTTAGAGAAATAAGTTCTATTTAATAAAAGATTAGAGTGATCTAAAGGTGGGAAAGTGATGGGCTCGAGGCCTCATGGATAAAGTTGTTTGCATTATGACAATGTACTAGGTTGGGTATTGTGACCATGGCCTTGACAGAATTTCTCTATTAGACAATTTCTAGAAATGAGAAATTTATAGAACCAACGGAAAGCTCATCAATTGCTAGATAATTCATAGAACCAATGGAGCTTAACCAAGGTTTTAAATCCGGTGGGACATGGCTATCCTAGTTTTTCATGAAACGGGGCACACCGTTGTCCCGCCTCATCTTGACACGTGGGATAGAAGATTTCCCAAGAAGTCCTGATCGGGATGGTGGGACGCTAGCGTGACAGCCCTATCCCGATACATGGGATGGTACCCCATCCCGATGTCCCGTGAGATGTCCCATTGGGATCTGAAATTCTAAATCCTTGAGCTTAACAACTCCACCACATTTTAATAGGGCGATCTCGCTAATCTCTCTTTTCTTCTCATCAACAAGTGTCCCATTTTAGTCTATGAATTAACATATGGTATATCACCCGTCTCTATTCTGCCAGTATTTAAATCTTGGTTTATTTGTACATTGTACTAGTTTAATCAAAAACAACTACAGAACATCCTATCTACATTTCTTAAATTCCTATCATTCATTTGATCAGAGTTTTGTAAGAGTGCCTGCAGCCATTTTGAGCTTTTCAACCTCGCTTGGCATGTGACTACCACTTGCAAACAAGGGAAGAAAACACTTCAAATTATAATTTATTCTGCCTGCATGTTAGCATGTGTAGGTAGAGAAAGAAGCATAATCATGTTAGTGGATTCTTTAAATATACATGAATATACACTAGCTATTTTATTCTCTCTCCAAGCATAATATTATGAATAGCTTATGATAATGAAATGACATATTTTGAATTTTGAAGTTCTATCATCATGTACAAGAAATAATCATAGATAGGAATTATTTCAGCATTTGATGGAGAACATCACCATAAGCACAAATATGATGTAGGTATGTCAGATTGTGTGCTTAATGCTTGTTCTTAAACAATATTGTAGCAGAATCAGAATTATGTATTAAAACAATAAGAGAACCTAAGCCTGTTTCTCCAGACAAATCAAATCTTCAAATCCTATTTGGATAGACAGTGTCTAGCACAGGAAGTGGCACATAGACAGACATTTATTCAGAAACATATTCTTAACTGACCATTAGAAGATTTATTTTCTAGATCTAATTCTTAAAGCTTGTCTAAGTGGTAAATTGTGTCATGGAGACATTTCAACTTGCAAGGGGTTACTGATTCTTTTTGCAAATCCGCTACTCAAAATTCTTATCCTTCCTAGTTCCTACTGTCATTGCCCATTCTTAAATTGTATATTTCAGAGTCTCAAATGAAAGTTATAGCAGAATATTTTGTGAAGTGTGCTGTAATAAAATCCTGGTATGTCTGATTTAAAACATTTGTGAAAGATACTATGAGACTCTACAAAATGTTTGGAAAGAATAAGGATATTTGAGTTTTGTTTTGCACGATAGGGTTAGTAACCTTTCTCCTTGACTTTTAAGATCTGACTAGTTTTTTAATTCATATGAGCTTATACATTGTTTTGAATTACCAAATTGAACCTTCTTTTTCAATAGCTGTGACTTCCCTTCTGAGTAATCTTTTCATGTCTTGAATTAAGCTTTGTACTTTTGAAGCTATGTTCTTTCAAATTGACGATTCTAAACCTACTATTTGTTTTAAATACAACAGACTCTAATCAGTTTTAATTTATGGTTTCTTTCCTTTCAAATTTTGATTCCATTTAAAGTTCGTAATTTCGTATGTTGTTTCAAGGGTAATGAACCACAAGATTGTTTCAAACTTAGGACCACCTTGAGTTCTGGATTCTTTAAATCATCTTTAGTTTTTTTTTTTTTTTTCTATGATTCAAAACTTAAAACTTGTTGCAAAGACTTCATATTTACTTATTCTTGGGAAATTTGGAACTATCCTGAATTTAAACTATGCTATGGTATTAATATGGAAACTCTGAACTTATATGAGATTTTGAATTGATATTTTGGGACATGTATGTATATGTTATAATCAATGTCCTGAACCCATTGACCAAACTACCCTATTTTTGGCTGGATCATGGTCCTTGCTTTGAGTTAGACCATGGGTCACCACAAAGACTGGTTATAACTTGAAATTTCATTATTTTTGAATACCTATATCAACTGTTATGCTTGGAGCATTTTATAAGTGTTTTGTAAAGCATTTACCAAGTTTTATAAATTGGAAATACAATAAATATGAAAGACATACATGAAGTCATAACCAGGTGGTATGTTTGGCCTCCTTCAATTTATCAATGAGGATTTCTTCAAGCATCTAGCTAGCTGGTATATATGGCATCATTCAAATCATGGATGAGGATTTATGTGGACCTTGGCCAAGCGACATATATGGACCTCAAGGACTCTTTAAGGCCTCATCTGCATTAGCAGGGAGGATTCATGTGGCCTCATCTGGATTATTGGTTCACCAATGGGGATTATATGGGCTCATATACAGGAAGGATTTATGTGACCTTGAGATTAAGTCAAACTTTGTAAGAAATATGAAATATGTGAAATGCAGGAGCTTGCCAAAATACATATTGTATTTGACCATTTGATTTTGAACAAGTGTTCAACATATGATTTTT
The DNA here is from genome assembly GCA_000441515.1 of Elaeis oleifera. NCBI lineage: Eukaryota > Viridiplantae > Streptophyta > Magnoliopsida > Arecales > Arecaceae > Elaeis > Elaeis oleifera. The sequence continues at coordinate 76,198 of KE504817.1, forward strand.
TCATAAATTATTGATGCTCTTTCCAAAATTTAATTAAACCTTATATCACAACCTATTTATTATTGAAAACTTTGCTTTTGAGCCTTTATAACAAAATGATTTCACTGAATTTCCATGTGAGATTTCCAACGATTATTACAATAACATGTTTCCTTTAAAGTCATTTGTTAAGCACCCTTAAGGTTTTCAGATAATGCTAGGAGCTTACTAAGCTTTGCAGCTCCCTTCATTTATTACACAATTTTCACAATGATTAGTGAGAGCTCTAATGAGTTTGTTGAAGAAGTGGATTTGATATTTTGGAAGTTAACATTTGGATCTAATGATCATTAGAATGGCATGGGTAATGTCTCGGTTTGTAACTTAGAAGATATAGTATTATGTGTGTAACCTATGTTTAAGGTTGTAAATATATTTCTATTATAGACATCATTGATTATAATATATACTTTTATTTATACTTTGTTAGATCATATGTGTTTTATTGACAACATTAAATATCAGTGGTATTTAGATCCACATTGATGATAACACCTTGGGATTTGAATAAGTTGGGACCTCAGGGAAACATACCATGGTTGGTCAAGGACAATAAATATAAGCAAAATCAACTTTATTTTTCAGCATATTATAAGGTTGTCTTTAGTTAGTATATGCATCAAGCAGCAACAATCTTGCTTTTTATAAGATGTGATATCAACAGTAGTAAGAAGAGATGATATTGCCAAGGTGCTAATAGATGAGAGTTTTAACATCATAAGGCAAAATGTGTTGATTAGAACTTAGAAGGAAAATCATGCTTCAGATTGCTGTGCAGCAATACATTAACTTGATGCTAAAGAAATAAGGATTACAAAAGATCGACAAATGCCGTGTTTATAAACACCCATATCAAGTATCATGCATAATCACCAAATAATTAATGTTGTTGTCCTCTTCCTCTTGTACACTGATGATTTAATTTTATCAAAGAAATATGGACTTTCCTAAATATAAAGAACAAATATATGTATTTGTAACTATTTACATGTGCATGAGTATGCAAGCATGGGATACATATGCAAATACCAGTTTATAAAATGGACTAATTGCTTGCAGATGATCCACAATCACAAAAGTTAAACATAGATTTTTTAGTACTATGCACTGAGCACTTTAGCTGGATACCTTTGATAAACATATTCTATATCATCAGCATTCAGTTCTATAAGTAAATTAGTGTTAAGGACTTCAGTGATTCCAACAGAAAATGAATGAGATCCTGCATTCTGCATGAAGTTGAAATAGAAGTTCAAATGAATGTCTAAAATTCAGAAAGTAATAACAATTTTAAAAGGTATAATAAAATTATAAGAACATAACCGGATGTTGGTTGATCCTTTCGAACCTTCCCTCGACAACATATTGTGGCGGTTGATTCCTACTTATCCGGTTTTGGTCCGCCTGTTCGAGATAAGTTAATAAAGAGTCCTAGATCCCTCATACAGACATTGTCATTCAGGTTGAAAACTTGAAATCACATCATAATGTTGCAAAGCACTCCAAACCAAACAAATTGGACATGAGTTCGTCCCCTTTGGTGATACTTAAAGTTTCACACATTTGAGTATAAACATGAAATATGCATATATTAAAAGCTACTTTAGGTTATCATATGCAAGGATTAAATTATTGCTTATCATGCTGGTGTCGGTCAAAGGCTGGAATAGTACACCACTACACATCATATCATATTTGAAGACACATGACATGGATTGAAATTTCCTATAAAGTGTAAAATAATTCCCAATAAAGATGTTAAGACATGTTATGCTATTCAATATTTAATATGAGAAATATTTTAAGCTATGAAAAAATAAACTAATCCATAAAAGTTTAGGATCATAAATAGTCCTCGATACAAATGTTGATTGTATCTCAACATAGTAGGCTTTAAGCATGTGCGATCCACACGAGAAGAATGAATGGATCAAGCCCCGTCTGATTTGAGTCTAATTTTGATTCAAGTATCTCACCAAATAAAGCCTTATTTTCTCTTCATCATTCTCCCTTCTCTTTCTTTAAATCTAAGGATTTTTAAACCAAGTGCCCTAAATTTTAGGAAAAAAAGTATATAATAGAAACTTGTGAATAGAGGCTAATTGACTCACAGATAAGCAAAAAGAAGCTTGTAGTTTAATATCAAAGATGCATTGCACAGCCTAAAGTGATTTGTCAAACAAATTAATATTGCATACTGCAACAAATATGCTTGCATGTTAACAATACATTTTAGATATCACATAGACATCTTGGTGGCTCTATGGTCATCATCATCAGCGGTGGCAGCGGCGGTGGTGGCAGTGGGGGCAATGGTAGTGACAACACCCTTACCCTAACGAGGGATCGTGATTCATGAGAGGCGAGAATGATCGAGACAGACGGAAGAGGGGATAGGACAAAGGAGGATTGGGAGAGAGGGAGAGAGGGAGAAGGAAGGAGAGAGGAGGATTAAGAGAGAGGGAAGAGGGATAGAGCAAAGGAGAACTGGGACAGAGGGAGAGCAGATAAGGGAGAGGAGAGAGGAGGATTAGGAGAGAGGGGAGAGGTGAGGAAGATTAGGAGAGAGGAGAGAAGAATAGAGAGGAGTCATGACTAACAACTCAAATTATAAGCCACTGAACCACACAGATCGATCCGAAATAGCTTGAAATGACTTGAACCGGGTGGAGCAAAATAATTCGACCTAATTCCAGTTAGTTCCCAGCTAGGACCAAATCAGGTAGGTGAATCGTCCCAATTCTCAAATCAGCTAGTCTGGTGACCAAAATCGATTGTCCTTGGTTTATGGTATGATATTTTGCATGATTCATGGTTGCAAAGCATCCAAATCTATTGCATTTTGGTTCATGAATGTCTTGCAGGGTTTAGATCATGATAAAACTGTGAATTCTCAATATAGAATGTTTATTATTGATTTTGTGTTGGTAAGGTTGAGGCCTCAATACTTTCAAAGGGAGAGTAAATGGACTCTCTCTGCGCATACATACATACAAGCATACATGCATAAATACATACATATAAACATATATATACACATATAAGGATATCAAATACATATGCATACCTATATAAAATGGATGTAGAAAAGATATATCTGAAAATCTGCTTACTTCCCAAAAATGCCACAATTGATTATGCAAACAACTCCATAGTGGTGACGAGCAGAAGTTTGGCTGGCTTCTATAAGCTTCATAGCCAACACCAATTTTATTGCATTCAAGACCATCTAATGTGAATCGCACTCTCTCCAATATCATCCACTTTGAGAAGTTCCTTCCAAGATTTTCTGGTTGACCTGCAGCCCCCTTCAATGCAATAACATTTAGCATGTAAATATGGTAGGTGGTGTCAACATTGTAAGACATCAAATTATAAATCCTCTATCAGATACATGTTCCAAAAGCTTGCTAATCACCAATATGCCTATTAAATAAGACACTATTTTTTCTTCTTGAGAGAATAGGAGGGAGACCCACCCACACTTTAATTACCTAAGTCATTATAATCTTGCATTGCATAATATGCAATGAGTATTAAAAAGAAATATGGCCATTAGAAAGAACAAGAAAATAAAGGACTTTCTGAAAAGCATAATTAGAGATTTTCAAAAAACAAATTTCTGAAAAGCATGAGTAATAGCCAAAGATAGGGAAAACTAGAGCAAAGAATTTCTTGCCTCCTTCCTCGCCTCAGCGTAAGTTATATAGTCATCTCAGTAGGAATATTTTTGATGTTTTGACAATTCAAAAACCATATATGATGATGAGCAACCAGTGCAAGAATCTTCTATAGCTAAGAATTGTAAGGAAACAAAGAATAAAAAGCCAAAAAAATGTGGTATTCCCATATCTTAACTCTTATTGCAGAACACTTTATAAGTCTTTTGTATATGAAAGATGATGCATAGAAGGAATACAGCAAGAACAATAGTGCAAGAATCAAAATGCTTACCATGCCATATCATTCCAACCAAGGTTCGCCATCTAGATATCAGACCCACACGAATACCATCCTATTACAATATCCATATGCAGTATGGTATGAGATAGTGACGTGTACCGAGGGTCAATATAATACAAGACTGCACATCGATTTGATACCAGTGAGGTATAGTACGTCCTGTACGTTGTGGTACCAACCGGTAGGCGAACCTTGATTTCAACATTTGGCGTGAAAAGACACAAAAAGATACAAAAGTCTTAACAGGTTAGTAACTAGAAGTCTAGAATGGCTTTCTATTTTATTCCTTCTTTTACATAGACCAGTTTTAATTCTTTATACTAATGTATAGACATATATATAATTATAGACATAGACAGTATCTTAACTAATTTATAGAAATCTACATTTAACAATCATAACAAAAATTTGTGCTCATTGCAGTTTAATGTGCGAATCCAATAGTTTCAACTTTCACACCGTTCGTCATATATATTAACATCATACAACTCTTCTACACTTTAGCTACTTGAATAAGCTCAAAATTCATGGCTAAAACATGGGAGACATGAACTATGTCCACACACTAGCAACCCATTTTAGGCATTCTATGAATATTGCCCAATGCCAATATATGGAAAGCATATATATGTGTGTGTGTGTATGTATGTTTGTGTAGATTTATGTATGTATTCATGTATACATGTAGGTATATTTTGTGTGTGTGTGTATGGATGTTTGTGCGCGTGTGTATGTATATACCATGTATGTATGCATGCATGTATCTACGTATATATGTATGTTTGCATGTCTATGCATATGTACATACATATGTCTATATGCGTATACGTGCGTCTTTGTAAGCAGGCTAGATATAAATATATAGACATACACATACACATACATATACATACACACATATAATATATGACATGGACGGCTACACTCGAGTCGATCTCCACTCAATTTCGGTCAAGCCTCGATTTGACAAAGGGGTTCTTAGATTAGATGTGATCTACTTCCTCTAAATTGCTTACGTACCAAAATATATGTGATTTGAAGACATCTAGTCTATGCATCAAGTCGTTAACAAACATATATTGTCTCATATTATTTAAATTATGCAATTTTTTTGGACCGTTTGATGCATAGGCTAGGGGTCTCCAAATCACATCATTTTTGGAAAGCAATTTAGAGGAAATAGATCACATCCAATGGCTCAAATCATCAATGTGGGACTTCCATTATCCAATCTAGACCTCACTAAAATTAAGTGGAAATACGCTTGAATGTAGCAAAGTCTCTCTCTCTCTACATACATACATGTATGTATGTATGTATGTATACATACATGCATGCATGCATGCATACATACATACATACATACATATACATATGCATCTATGGGCATGTATGCATGTATATACAAATTTATATATATGTACATATGGCTATGAAAAGCTTATTTTCTAATAAATACCTTGACTTCTAGATCTCAGTCCAATGTAAAATGATGACATTTTAGCATTATCACGACCAATGAGTTTTGAAATTCTCATAAATAAAGAAAGGGTTTTTTCCATCTATGCCCTCCTAAATATGCGAAATTACATGAATACCCTCATCAAGTTATTATTTGCATGTATATCCTCATAAAATACTTGTTTTGCATGTATACCCTTCTTTTTTTCTTTTTTGCATATGTGCTCATACCATCTGATGCCGTTAAAAAATAAACAGCTTAAAATTAAATGATTGAAATACCTTTACGGGTAAACATGCAAAAAAAAAATTATAAGGATATACATACAAATAGCAACTTTGCAAGAGTATTCATGCAATTTCTCATATTTAAGAGGGTATAGATTCAAAAAATCCATTAAAAAATAATCAAAACTTGGCTAGGGCTTGCCAAGTCTTTCATGATTTAGTTGGATCGACAAGTTAGAAAAAGGCCAAATCACATTGTCAATTTTTTTTGTTTAAGATCTTAACTCAGTCAAGTTGGAATATTTGATCATCTTGGTAATGCTATTCTCCATTTGATTTTGATAAAATTATCATTATTGAGTCCATGGCATCTATATATTCTTCATTATTTTTAAAGGATTAAAGCATATTGAATTTAAATTAACTATAGATATTTAGCTCAATAAAATGTTTTTAGTGTTTTATAGATGTTGAGTTGTTTGTTTGTTCAGGCAAGAACTTTATAAGGTAATATGATTTATTCTATAAGAGTTTATAACTTTATATTAACATGAGATCATGCAACATGATAATATTTATCTTTTTTGTCACCTTCTTTAATTAAGAACAACTGAATTATCTTTACTGGATTGGGATCATTTTTTACTAGATTCTTTTAAGTGTATACACTACTAAATATGCAAAATTGCATGAATACCCTCATAAAGTTGCTATTTGCATGTATACCCGTATAAAGTTTCTTTTTACATGTCTACCTATAAGGGTATTTCAATCATTTTAAAGTTAAACTATTATTTTTAACAACGGTAGATGGTATGGGTACATGTGCAAAAAAGAAAGAAAAAAAAAGGTATACATGCAAATAGCAAATCTACGAGGGTATTCATGCAATTTTGCATATTTAGAAAGGTATGCATACAACAAACCCCAAAAGAAAAGAATTAATTGAGAAGAGTTTCTTTGATCACCTAGATAGAACTAGATTGACAAAATGGATTGCTACAAATCTACAGTGGAATAGAAATTAGCACACAAGCTGATGACCCGATGCATTGGATAGTATCAATCCGTGCCAGATGCACTAATACAACTAGGCACACGAGGCATCATAATACACACCATTGTGTTGTGCCAATAACTAGCATGAAATATATCGTAGATACAATATGCTACATACATCACTTAAATCCTTACAATGGAAGACATTTTAACCATCTACGACCGTGATATTGCTTATATGTTCTTCATGATTTCCTACTTCTAATAGAAAATCATGGCAGTCTAAGGAGACGCCACTGGTCGGTAAGATTTTAAGATACAATAAAGCACAATAAAAAGCAAGATTCAGGCCAAACTTGTGGAAACCAAATTCCTTTATCCACATGAAACCTTGTAAAGAGTGTTTATGTTTTCAAGCTAATCATGTCTCAAGCAGAACTCTAAGGCATCAGGGAGCAGCTTTGTATTTCATAATCAATAAAGATATTAAATTAAATCTACCCATTCATGGATCAAAACTCCAAGAAATAAATTTAGTAATGAGGTCTTTGGTGACTAGCCACTCATGAAGAAATGAGAGTATGCTTCAGATCAATAAATTCCAAGAGAGATAAGAGATAGCGCATTTTATTGAGCATCACTGCAATGTAAGTCCATATTCTAAGATGTCCAACAAATGGACCATTTATGGACCAGATTATAATGTTCTAATAATGTGAAGACTACTTATCTATTTGCCTTTGGTTAAGAACATGGGACAGAATCATGTGAAGACTACTTATCTATTTGCCTTCGGATAAGAACATGGGACAGAATCATCTTAGGATGTGCTGACGTGGTTTAAGTTAGAACAAAACCAGTATAATATTTGTTTTTGATCAAGGATAGAATTTGTTTGTCTTCGTTGGAATTTCCATTATCATGGCTTAAACTTCATACATAGGAAAAAGCCACTAGATAGAACTTTAATTGTTTTACGAAGGACCATACTGAGAGATACGTAAGGATTAATAGTGTGTAACAGTGATTTCTTTAGGTGCTAAGAGACTCAAATATCTTCTATTCTTTTCTCCATAATTTCATGCCTCCATCATGAAAAATAAGACACAAAATGAGAACAATATTACCTATTGACAAACAACCCAAACTACTCATACATGTCTTTAGTAATGCTTGACATAAATATGCCTATCTCCATTTTTTGTACAATAGATCCAAGATAATGTAACTGTACTTTAAGGTTTTTATAGGCCATTAACTTTAGGGACTTATTTCATTTTTATTCTTGTTCCAACTCAATTGCATTGCTTGTTATCCATTCAAGTTCTACTTTGCTTTGGATCTTAATCTCCATTAGTTTAACTATTCAACTTCTTGCCAATTTGAGAAATTAAAGGCATGTAGTAAGATAAGTACAAAGCATTAGACAATACAAACTAACCATAAAAGGGACGGTATGGTCAATGATATTTTAGCAGAAAGGAAATAACCAGGGAGGTTGTAAGCAAATAAAGAGTGGGAGTCAGTATCCATTGCTGGTGTTGCATTTAAGTAGAAAGAATTTGGTAACTGGTGGCTATGCCTATATCTAAAATAGAAACCAGGCATATGCAACATTGAAAATCAGGGGAAAAACTATCAAGACACCATGTCAAATTGTCAACATACCAATCGTGGGATTACAAGATAGAAGTCCTCAAAAGACGGAACACTTGTATAGCCCGCAAAATCGCCAATAAGATTTACTCTTAAAAAGTGGTCATTAGATAATACCGTTCTATTTTCAGGACCAACAATGACCTCCTGCAGCAAATTTCACCAAATATCAGAAATTCAGAATAATTACAAATAGATGAGTACTCTAGCAATCAAGTAACACTGAATCTCCCTCACAATTACAGATTTTAACTATAATACACCTAACAAATAACATAAGATGGATCCATAAATAGAGCACCAAAGAAACCAAAAAAAAAAAAAACTAAGGTAATCAGCCCATGTACAAATAACTCATTTATACAGGATATGGTTATTGTTGAGAAAACACCATTTAAATTTTCTAATATCACAAGAAACGGAAAGTATCAGTAAAGGAATAAGAAATAGTCTGAAGGACTTCAATGATTTTTAATAATGCCCATTTGATGTGGTTAGAGTGGGAAAATCTTTAAAACTTTCAGTCTCAAGATTCATTGTTAATGTCATCATTTCTTGGCTTGTAGGCAATCAAAATATACCAAGCAGATGTATGTTGACAAAAGTGATGGTTGATACATGTGGAACAATGTACTTGATCAAAATGGCACTAGAAAAAGTTGACACTATATTGCATCTAATCTCTGTGCAATTTTAAGTAGGGTGGATAGGTAAATATTCTGGCATTCAACATGCTTATCAATAAAGATGAAGCAGTTAAAAATCTGGAAAATGGTGACTGAGCATGAGCTTGTTTCCCTAAGCCATTCTGAGGAAGGTCTTTGTATTCTAAACTCAGGGAGCCCTCTTTGACAGTATATAGGATCGCTTTTTGTCTGACTAATTCCGATATCAGTCACCCTTAACCCGCCTGCAACAAATTCCTTTCTTGAAGCGTACTGGTTTGCTCTGCTTTTTATTGTTTGCTTTTGCAGAGAAATTTTTTCCTTAGTTCTGATGTTGATAGATTTATGTTTTCCTTATTTATGCTGCCAGACTGTAGCTTCCCTATGATGAGCATAATTGCAGATTGTCTCCTATTACTATGGATTTCTGTCTTCATAGTATAATCATATTATAATATAAAACATATGAGTGATGAGAAGAGAGATGAATTAATCTCTCTTCTTTCTCACACACCATTTCCTCATGCTTCCTTTTCATGAGTATAATCAGATTCTCTTCTTTCTCTATGAGCCTTTGCCTAATCAGATTCTCTTCTTTCTCTATGATCCTTTGCCCTTCTTCAAACCATTTACAAGTATAAAATCTGTGTGCTGGCTTAGTGATTGATTCACCTACTGATGACCACCAGCTGTCCTCTACTCCAAGTGATGCTTCAAATTCTCACTCCAGCCGATCCACCAACTGCTTTTCATATTCCTTGCTCTTCAGGTGATAATTGATTCACCAGCGATCGTTGATTTAAATTATTCCTTGCTTCTGTATCTTCTATATCAATACCTCCTAAAGTTACAAAGGCATTGTCTCATCTGAAGTGGAAAGAAGCTATGGATAGAGAAATGGATTGTTCCTCAGTTCCTCTACCTTTTGGTGGTAATGTTCGTAGCCGTGGATGGGTGTGTACAATTAAATTTCAGCCTGGTGATTCAGTTGAGTGATACAAAGCTCACTTGGTAGAAAAACATTTACGTGGACCGAAGGAGTGGATTATTAGGAGATTTTTGCACCTCTTGCAAAATAGCTCTATTCAAGTCCTCTTGGCTATAGCTGTTCAAAAAGCTTGGCCATTAATTGTACCACTTGGATGTGAAGAATGCCTGCCTCCATGGCACCTATGGGGAAGATACTCATGCACTTGCCACGAGGATACGTCCAAATGTTCTAGCTGGACATATTGTTGTCTGAAAAAGGCTACATATTGACTAAAAAAATCTCCTCCGGCCAGGTTTAAGAGATGGAGTGGATTTCCTGCACAGACAGGATTTCAACAAAGTGACTATAACCATTTAAGGTTATTTATTTCATGAACTGATGCATCCATTATCATCATGGTCGTTCATGTTGATGACATAGTTTTGAAAGGGGATACTTATGAGCAGATTATTAAAGTGAAGAAATTTTTGGCCAGTGTCCTGGATATCAAGGATCATGGTGAACTCAAACATTTTTTGGAAATTGAAGTTGCTCAGTCTCCAAAAGGAATTTTATTTCCCAAATGCACCTTTGTTCTTGATCTATTGGAATAAACTAGTTTACTGGGTGCTGGGTCAATAAACAGCCCTATTGAAGTTAATCATCACCACCATGATCAGATTTCAGATCCTTTGGAAAGAAAAAGGTGTGATGGCAGCTTGCTGAAAAGTTGTTAATTGTTATATTTGACTCCCTGATATCTCTCATGTATATGGTTAGAGGTACCACCTGAACTGCTCGGTTTTGGTCATTTTGAGCCAAACCGAGGGGGGATCAGGTCAATTCTCCCTTTCAATTCAAAGCAAGTGTCAAACAACTTGAACAAGATTTAGATCTTGGTACATATTTGTGCTTTAAATGCATTAAATGGACTCCATTTGTTGTATTGTACATATATTTACTTATAAATACAATATGCAGCACTTACTTCGATTCATGGTAAAAATGACATCAAAACAAGGATAAAATTACAAATGAGACAACCATAATTATCAAAATTATAAGTGCAACCAAAAAACTGAAAAAACAAAAAAATGAAAAGAAAAGGAAAATGGCATACCGGTCTGACCAGTACGCATGGTGTCCCATGTGTCAGTACTGTCCCGAACTGATACCATACCATACCAATGGCCAACCTTTAGGGTCCCGGTAGCAGTTCGGCAAGAATTATTAATGTGGCCAGTGTATTTAGTCAGTTCATGCAAAATCCTTGTCAACATGGTTGTGATGATGCTTTACAAATGCTTCATATGGAAAGGAATCATCTAGAAGAGACCTGCTATTCCAAAGTCATAGCCATCTTGCTATTCAACTATATTGTGATGACAATTGGGCAGGTGCTCACGATAATCGGTATTCTACTTCTGGAGTCTGCATGTTTATTGGAGGCAATTTCGTTACTTCCAGAGGCAGTCTCTATTATCTAACTGAGGCTGTGTTGGTACCTACACTTAATATCTCTTTGTTGCGACAATCAGGTTGCTATTCATATTGAGACTAATTCTATTTTTCATGATAGAACTGAGCATATAGAGATAGACTGTCATTTTATTAGAGAAAGTGTGGGCTCTCAGGTAATCTCTACTCCATTTGTGGACGCCAACGTTCAGCTAGTTGATATATTCGCCAAAGCCTCACCATTCTCATCTTCTTGATATCATTGGCAAGCTGGACATCTTAGACATGTATGCTCCAGCTTGTGGGAGAATGTAAGGAATTTTTTCCTTATTTATGATGTTGACTTATTTATGTTTTCCTTATCTATGCTGCCAGATTGTAGCTTGTCCATAATTGGTATAATTGTATATTGTCTCCTATTACTAGGAGATTTATGTCTTTGTAGTATAATTAGATTATAATATCAAAAGGATTGGTGGTGACAAGAGATCAGAGTTAATCTCGTCCTTCTCACAACCATTTTCATCATACTTCCTCTTCTTCCTTCTTGTCTCCTATTTAGTCTCATAGTTCATTTTTCTTCCATTCCTCTTCTTATTCTATACATAATTTCATATCTGATCAGTTCATCATCAGATCCAAGAACAAAAGACAACTTCAATCATTGCATTTCCTTTGGATCTTCACTAAAGGGTAGAAAAGAAGCCATTTGATTCAGCTCAAAGTCTCAATCTGAGTAAATTCATGTGCATTACTTGTTTCATAATCTCTCTGGATAACAATATTGAATTATATTCCTAGTCAGTTTCTTGTCCGTTTTCTTGATGTCCAGAACAGGTTTGATATATTGCACCTGATTGTTTCTTGTACAACTAACTAATAATAACATGAATCTATTTCCTTTTACGCAACCACAAAGTAAAGGAAAGTCGGCACAAATAACTAATAATTCTTATGAATGATCAATAATTAAATCATGGTTGTTACTGGAATTTCCCAGCTGTCCCAGATTGGATCAACGAGACACTAGGTCCTAAGATGGATCTAGGACTCTAGCACATCTAAAATCATGTCATCTCTGTTGGTAATAGTTTGCACAAGCCAGTACAGACCGGGTCGAAGACCAAGACTGGTTAGTACCCATCAATACCAGTCAGGATGCATGAAAAAAAAGGGTCCAAGCCTCATTCTCATTTCCTTGTTTGGGAGAAAGAGATGAAAAAGGGAAGGAAGAGCGCAAATAATGGGCACCACAAACCCAATACAAATTGGTGCCAATATTAATAGCAATATCATAAACTCAATCATCAGCCTAGAAACAAACCCTATTTCCCAATTAAGATCTAAGCAAACCCTATATAACAATCATTAAAAACAACAAACAAGATAAAATACAAAATAAAAAAATAAAAAGGTATCCGTAGACCCTGACATATACTGGGTCTAGGGTCAGATTTCAAACCCTATGAAGGATTGCTATCTTAATTTTAGTTCAATAATTTTGTAAAAGGATTATTTGAATAAGTTTCAATATAAAACAAATACTTTGAAATGATATCCCACATAGTTTTTAATACATATTAACTTTTGCTGCTCCTTACAAAGTTCCTCCATACCTCCAATAATTTTATCTTGGGAAAATTAGCCAAACAATGCCTAGAGAACTTCCTATTAAATATTTTTGTCAACATATCTATATCCAGTAGCTACATAATAACTAAGGAGGTAACAGACCAACAAAAGTTATTGAATACCACAAAGCATTAGATGGCACACTTTCCCATGCCTAACAAATCACATCAAATGGTAATTTGTCATTAACATTCCCTAAATAAACAGATTTGCACTCCTTTTTCCACCACATCTTTCCAATAATGTGGCTTGTAGCTTTGACAGATTAATTTAATTAATGCAAACATAACATTTTCTGTTAATGCAGGTGACAAGAACTCTAGCATGGTTCCTCTAGACCAATGTCTTTTGAATCATTTTACAACATTACTTTCATTTAAATGCACCATGGATGCTAGTTAATATTTCACGAAAATTTCAAGCATGAACAATGGTTCACAATAGTAGATAAGTACTATTTTGATAATAGACATCAATGCCCAGAGTCTTAGGCCCACCAAATAGGAAAGAATTGTTAGTATCGTACTGCTTCAACAGTAAACAAAGACCCAAGACACCGATAAGACATTGGTTCGTTAATGGGCCAGGACATCTTGCTCATCTCAATCAAAACTAGTTAAGACCGGCTGGTACCAAGGCCAGTTCTGCTGGTACCAGGCAAGACCTAACCAGATCACATGGTTACAGAACAAAAAGAGAAAGAGAGCAGCAAGTGGCCATGGCCATACTCTCTCTTTGTTTAGTCATGAGGATCTAATGTAGTCACAAGCTAAGAAAGGAAAGGGATAGAGAGAGGGAGACGGACAGAGAGACTGGAAGGAAGAGGAGAAAGGAAGGGAAGGGCAGGTCCCCCCCCCCCTTTCAGCCATTAATTTAAACAATAAATGAGAAAAATAGGTAAGTCATGCCCAGATTTTTCAATTTGGCATGAAATTTGAATATGTTATTGGGTGGGCATAACCCCATGACATACTATGTTTATTTTCATTATATATATTTTTTTGTAGCAAAAATAATTTCAAGAAGGAAATTTTATAGCAGGTGCACAATTTGTACCGGCACTATACACCCATCCTTGTCTCAAAAACAATCAGCATTCACCCAAATACTCGTTTAGGATTAAAAAGTAAAGAAACTAACCAAAAAAAAAAAAATTGGTGCTTGGTACAATACTACTAGCAAGCCAAACTGTGCCGAGAATCAAGACTACAGCATCCCAGTACTATCCCAACCTAAGACAAAACTGGTAGGGGGCTCAATACTAGTATTTTAAACCATGCCGATGCCTAACAAGAATAGAAAATGATCATTATTTCAAAAGCTAAAGCAGAAGAATAAGAAGAGTACCCAAAGAAACAGAAGAAGAAGAAAAGACTCAAGCAGCATTAAACATGCACTATCATCTACTACACTGACTCAATATTTGAACAAAATTAGGAAAACATAAGGCAGTTATGTGAAAAAATAAGCTATAAATTATTGCCCTAAAGAATGCAAGGTAGCACTAATAAAATAACGAATCCCACTAATTTTTAGCAGATCTAAATACACTGAGATAATAATATGGGAACCTACCGATATAGAAGATCCTTTTTTCACTTCAATTCGCACGCTGAAGCCAAGTGATCTCCTTCCAATACCAAAACATGGAACCTTTTATTGAAGAATATAATTAACCAGATTAGCTTACTAGTATTTCAAAAAGATATAAGCAACCATAATCAATGAATCCCCAACCACATGAATGAAAAAATCATAAAAGGACAGACATTTGCATGTGTTCAGAAAAATAATGTGCATAAAAGAGACATTTGATACATGCACAACAGGTTTATCATCATGGTGTATAATAAACAAGTTTACAACTAAATACTATAGCTAGAAAGAACGCATTGGCTACTCTAGGTCATCAATAGATAAATAAATCAAAAACAAAGGAGAGGAAAAGCATAAAACTTACAAGAATCTACTAACTAAGCAGTAGTATTAGATTATCTTTTCATCATCCAACTTGTTGTCCTTCATACTATCAAGTATCAACTACAGTTATATGAATCATACATACTGCCAATTGTCAACATGACCAACCAAGGACCACCAGATCATCAAGCAAGAAAATCTAGAAATAAGAGAGGAAGCATGTTTGTGTTGCCAGTCTGTGTATGCTTTTGAGTGAGAGAGAGAGAGAGAGAGAGAAGAGAGAGAGAGAGAGAGAGTAAGAATAGTAGGTAGGAGAGTAGG
>KE504817.1:91529-124021 GCA_000441515.1 Elaeis oleifera
GAGAGAGAGAGAGAGAGTAAGAATAGTAGTAGGAGATGGAAGAGAAACTAGCGCAACACCTTTGGTCCAAAATCTACCACCACCATCATCACATATGCACTACAATAATCTGGATTCTGGAAAGCAAAAAATTAAAACTTTCAAATGTGCAAATCATGAATAACAGACAAAACTTTTAACATGTGCACATAACACAGTGATAGTGTTGCTGCCACATGATAAAATACCAGACAATGTAAATTCAAGGTAATACATTGTATCGGTTGTATTAGTATAGAAGAATATTCTTTACAACTGAAACATCAAAACCTACCAGTTGAATGATGATAATCATAATAACAAAAAGGTCTTACAACTACAAAGCACCTTAATACAAATTTCATAATCCAGCAGCACAAGGTTACATAATCTTAAAAAGAATACCCAAATATAGCTTAAAAAAAAAATTGGTGACCATTAAACTGAAAGTGGAGGTCATGTTCAAGAAAGGTAGATCTATTTCAACCAAGTTGATCTAGAATTTTATGCACCACATATCCACATCAACCTATGAGGTCAAAAAGGCTAATCAACTGAAAAAGGACTCAACTGAAAAGCAATAATAGTGATGGACAAGCAATATTTTCAAAGATCACTCTTGGCATTTGATAGACAAGTTTCTACAATATTGCCATCATCCCCAGTCTGAACAGAGACTTAACTAAGCTTCTCCAAGTCCACGGCATCTTAAATCATTTGTTACAAGAAGCATCATTAGTCCCTAAGATCACTTTAATAGTGTCTTTTCTTTTTTTTCTATTGAAAAATAGTTATCTTCCAATTGCCTCTCTTAATTGAAAAATAGACAATCACCTAAGAAACCAAATATTCATCCATTTGGCTCAAACCAAGCAGCCTCCAATTGCCTTAAACCATTATTTGGCTAATAAAAGTTATGGGTTCTTTTCAATTTGTCACCTACTTTACAGATCAGGTTAACTTACATATGGCAAGCAATGATGATTGCTTGTGTGCCTGAGCAACCACCTAGATGGTAAAATGCCTAGGTGACCCCCACCTAGGCATGTCTCATATGTACGTATGGAAGGATTTAATAGCTGCTGCTGGTACCCATGCCAAACCTTCTGCCAAGTATGTTTCCTAAGGACCATCTATACACCTCGCTAGTAAGCAAATTTTATCACTTGCTAGTAGCAGCCACCTAGGCAATTTGAAAACTATGCTCATATCTACTGCTACTTGTGTTTTAATGTCACTGTTAGCATAAAATATGATAGTTCCGAGAAATCCATTGCCCTCTAGTGCTCTTATGGTATGGCAATTAATCTGTTTATTCTAAACACTCTGTCATCCACCAAATTGCATATATGTGTTACCTACCTAAGTGAAAACAATTTATATCAGATTCCCTCAACTATTAGTTTAGGCTATCCAACCATTTTGATGTGAGGATCATCATGCTTACATGCCTTTAAATACTGAATTTTAGCTTTAGTTTCTTTTGATCCTTATAAGATTACTTCAATTATTACTATCCCTCTCCTATTACTCATAGGACTTGTTTAAGATTCATTGAAGTTCCATAAAACTTAAGCCCATAAGGAGGTCAATGCTCCACTATCATTCTAAGTGGCATTTACAATGTTCATCATTTGGTCAACCCACAAAGCTTCACAAGAAAAGTTTTAACAGTTGGATGCAGATTAGTGGTTAAAGATTCCACACCAAGCTTGTACATGGAAAGAAGAAAACATGCTTATCAAAAGTTGGTAAACAAAAAGCTGTCTATGGTTATGGCAATAATTTCTCAACTAGTTTTTTTAAGTTTAAATCCCATGGGACAAGACTATCCTGGGTTTCCTACGGAATGAGACATGCCGCCATCCCACCCCATCCAAACACTTGTGATTGGGGATGTCCCAAGACGTGCCGATCAGGATATTAGGATAATGGTAGGCGGTCCTATCCCAACACTTGGGAATTGGGATGGTACCCCATCCAAATATCCCACGGGATGTCCCGCTGACATTTAAGATCTTGTTCTTTCCGCTTACATGCTTATAGTATGACCAATGAGAGTGGACCCAAGATTGGAATGGGAAAGAAACAAACTATGACTAAAAAAGTAAGCTTAAACACAAGTTTCTTACATAGCCACAAGAGGATGGTTTTGAAAATCTCTCACCTAGCACAAGGTACTCACCCTATACAAGACTTGCCAAAGAGCCCTACAAATTATTTGTGATTTGAATACACATTAATACATTTCTCTTCCTATTAAATTCTACCTCCAATGCAATATTACCATTGGAAACCTAAGAAATCACCACAGATAATGCTGGCTGAGTAATGACCATTAGAGGCCAGGATAACTTATGTTTCATTTGGTTGGGGATAATTTAGTATGGAAAAATAAGTCCGATGTTAGATTACCATGTTTCATACCAAACGAGGATGAGAGAGATGATAAAATAAATGGTACGTCCCACACCTATTTCACTAAGAGAGAAGATAAAACAAATACCATCAGGGAATGGTATTTTTCCTAGGCCAAATTACCGAGTAGAGGTATTCTGAAATTGTCATTGCTTAATAGAAATATCCCCATTTTTTTCATTAAGATCCACAAATACCCCTTTTAATATTGCCAATCCCACACAATCGTTCAAACTCAAAGCATAACTCAGTATCAATTTATATTAGAAAGCATAATACATGATAGCTCAAATGCTCAATATACAACTATGCTAAATCCAAATTTCTAGTTTCTATCTAATAATTTATTTTTTTCCAAATTAATCAGTCAATGGTGTGGTTTAAGTATATTTACTTAATAAAAATTGAAAATACCAAAATTTATTTATAATAAGAAATATATTTTCTAATATATATATAACTAATTTAAAATATTTATTAACTCAAAATATATTCTAATATTTGAAATGGCCCATATTGACAAGCTTTATGTAAGTTAACCATAAATGGCCAATAAATACACTGAACAAAAAAATGCCACTACTTGAATTGTTTATTCAAGAGCATTGTTGGAAATTTCACAAAATGCTTGTACAAGATTACCTCCAACCAAACATAGTAATCTTTTTCTAATATTGTTTTCTAGACTAATTTTTCCACCAACCAAACATGGTAAAATTTGCTTTTCCCCCCAAATTCATTTTCCTAGATACATGATTCATAGAAGTCATCAAATTACCACATAATCTGACATATCTTAACCAAACGAACAAATTAAGTTATCTTTGGTTATGGGTTGGGAATTAATAAAGGGCTGCAGTTAGCTATTGACCACCACTTTCTGAAGTGACCATTGGTTATTGAATCAATTCTACTTGCCACCAAAAGAATTCATTCTTTTGCTCAAAATCAATTATAGAAAGGATGATCTCTAAGCTCATGATAAATTTTGCTTCTATCGGGTGCTTTTTTGGTAGATGATGGTGAAGATCAATGAGTTATGCCAGTTACTTTTCATTGGGCTCCCATGTTGTCGCAACTTTTTTTGGGTTTCCACTTATATTGATCTTCATGATAAATTATGATAACTTAAATGAAGAATCCAAATTCTAGTATCACAATACATATGATGTACCAGAACCGAACAAAATCTTTCATGATTCCTAAAGTAGGAATTTCATGTTTAACATGAAACTTTTTGAACAGATTTTTCTCTTCAATACAAACTAAACCCGACTGTCCAAAGTTCATCATAAATAGTAGGCTTGTTAATCAAGCTTTCCAACTCAACAAAAGTAGGGATAGAGAGCAGAGAGCCATAACTTCATCGGATTGATCAGAAACTATTCATTCATGACACTTAGGAATATTCAGATTGATTTAAGAACTGGAAGTATTTTAAATATTTATAGACTGCTGTACCATTACACACATCCCTGCCATGTCAATCCCTGAGGTGACTTGGTGAAGTTGGGGAAGATAGGAGAGAGGCATGGTGTCTCTCTCAGTAATTTAAATCATGAATGTAATTTTGTAGAAATCAATCATGAACCATCTGCTTCAAGTAATTGAGAATGTACTAGAGCCAAAGGTAGTTATAAGCACCTCTATATACATCCATACCATGTTGACAACCTTCTCGTTTTGATTTGATCCACTGGGTGCTATGCTAATGAAAATAGCCAGCTAATAACTTGACCCATTTATATTCTTGAGAGCAGGAGGAAAAATCAGATGTAAAGTCTGTACTAACTCTCTTTCGCATTTTGAATATCTTTCTAGGAAGCTCCATTGAGCACCACTTTAGCGTTGGAAAGTACACCTGAAGATCTTTCTGTGGATATAATATGCTTGATTTGTCCATAAGAATTAAGAACCCTTTCAAAAGTGCCTACAAAATAGTCCTCAAATTTCAGGATTCAAACTAACCTTCAGAAATCTTGAGGAATCAAAGTAATATGCTACCTCAGCTTGTACCTCTCTAATACCAATTCAATAGGGCATGTTTGCAGCCAAGATTGAAATGCAAAAGAACTAATTGGGATTGATGAAGTAAGTTTGAATAGAAGGGTATTAGAAGGACAGGACAGGATGGTGTGGGGACTTTCTCACCCATGCCAAGGACAATCATTTACTCTTTTACAAAATGACTATCCAAAATCCAAATAGCACTAAAAAGGCTTTTTGATAGCTACTTTGTCCCTTCACATACACATATCTTCTCTATGTAGACTACCAGTTGCAGCCCAAAATTACCGTCAGAAATCCACAAAGTAACCCCAATTAATGCTGGTCTGCTAATGACCATTACAGACCAAGAAAAGCTGTTTAATGATGAGTTGGAGCATTAATGAAGTGCTGCACCTAACCATTAGTGCCCTACTTCAAAGTGTGAGTACTGACGACTGCATCAATCAGTAATCCAATATGTGGCAAACCTAGTCAAGATTTTATGTCCATTCATGCCAAATATGAGAAAATCATTTCATTTAAAAGCAATATCTTTGAATGAAGATGATCAGTCATGAAGTTAGGTCATTATGATGGACCTTAAAGCTTAAATGAAAACTTTCAAGCCACTGCTCAGATTATCATTTAACCAAACAATAGAACAGACAAATATTCCTGTTATTCAGATTATAATCTACATCATGGAAAGTCTCCAACTCAACTTGATGAGAGAAGTTCAAGATTTAGGTACATTACAAATATTAATATCCAACACCACTTACAAATTTGATGTGCTTGTAAAACATCAAAGTAACAGAGATATATTGTTTGTTAATAACCATACCAATCACCTGGAAATCTGAGACAATGAGCAGTATTAGCCTTCCCTTTCATCAATTTATCAACTGGTTGAATACATTATAGGAACATTAATATATAAATATACAAATACAAAAGGTATAAAGGGGAAAACAGAGTATTAGGCACTTACAGATGTTCCCACAAGAAGAAGGAACACGTCGTTGAGGCCCACATGGACAACAAATTGGCTTTTATAAGGAGAACAGCAGATAGAAAAGTTAGTATGATGCAATACCAAAGTCACATCAAAGACAGCTTTCAGACCTTGCATGAGTCAAATTGTTAATCTAACAATTAAAGGCCATTTGTGCTCTAAAACTGTTATGGATCATACTGGGTCCAAAAATCATATCCCATATAGATGGTATATGCCTTGTTGGTGTAGGTATAGAAAAGCTTTCTGACGAAAATGGATCAGAAATCCTGGTAGAGAACCATGTGGTAGTGATCATGATGGATGACTGAAAGGATGAGTGGTCACTGCAGCTCTGGAGTATCATGCATCACAACAAACACAAGTAGCAATACATCAGAGGCGGGAAAGCACATCCTAATAGCAACCGATCTTATGGCCATTCCCTTAAGAGAAAAAGATGACAATCCTGCATAATCTCTTTGATGGGTTTCACATGGAAACACATATGCATGTCTAACTTGCAGATTCTGGAGCCCAACTATGAGAACATGGGAGTCTATATCTTTCTAAAGACATGGCTACACTGCACATGTAGCATGCTCCATGTTTGTTAACACATGCACCCATTTACGTGAGTGGTATGCAACAAGTTCGAAGTATTTTTACATATAAAAATTGAGCAAAAAAAGGAAGGAATAAAAAAAATGAAGACTTCATTGTAATCTGGAACATATAATAAATATAAATAGATTAAACTATCATTAAGTGGACATGACAATATCTACATCACTAAGTGAACAGCATAAGGTATCACAATCATTAACTCAAGCACTTGATCATTAATCAGAAAAAGGTTACTTGCATTAGCATACAGAGTAGTGCCTATTAAACTTTCTGTGACATGGTGCCTTTCCTTTTAGCAGTCACTTCTCCTTCATGAGATTCACACTGATCCATTACATGTATGATTGGTATAAGCATCTCAGTTGACACCATGCAAAACAGTATACATTATCACAAGGAAAAAACATTGCAGCATGGACAAGTTCATCCACAAAATCACAGACTTTAATAATGAAATGTAGATAAATGAAACAGGTGCTTCTAATGGAATGTTATTTCACAACATTTTTATCATCCCGTAGCATGCAATTTACCTGTGAAGACCATGTCCTCATATGAACATTTAACAAGGCATACCTTGGGATGATCGATATTGTATTCAACTAATTCTACTAAAACACGCCCATTTATGGCCAATATATTTTACCAACGAGACCAAAATGATTTCCCAATTATCATTTATAGATCATTTTATCCCTTTCTTGACATATTTAAACCCACTTGAGAGTGTTTGCTCACTAGCACCAACTAGTTTATGTACGGTTTAGTGGTTGAGGACCTGAGGTGCATCTGAAGTTGCAGAACAGGAGCCAAATTTGTACAAAATATTGCCGTGAATATGATCCGAGCATCAAATCTGATAAAAATACTGTACAAAATTGAAAATTCAACCCTTGCCGATCTGAATCCATCAACTATTGTTTACTCATGAAGTAGTCCATAAACATCTACAACATTAGATGGTTATCTAATTATTTGAAAATATTCAATAGCCTTCTCTAGGAAAATGGTTTCTTATTTGTTGAAATTAAATTTATCAAATCCATTTTCATTTGATCACAACAGTTGAAGCAAGTTAAAATAGAAATACTTGCACTGGATCTAGGGGTATTCAGGCTCTAGTTGATGATTTCAACCATATCAAGGTGGCACTCTACTGCTGTTATATATCCCTTCCTGGCCCGTTGAGAAATAGAACCAACAAACTCAAATCCACTCTCGAACAACTTTGAGTTTGGTCTTCATTTTTACACTATTATGGATAGTAAAATAAGAGTGAAGATGGGATTCAAATTGTCAACTACTCCATTTAGTAAAAGGATTGACTATGGATTCAAGTCATAACACATGATATAGAATAGCTTTCATCACCCCTCTTAGGTAAGTCCTCCTTTTCCCATTTTTTCTTCTAATAAATCCATCCAAAAGATTTTTACTATTTCTTGGTTTTAGTATCTTTAGGCATTGGCCTAGTCCTACTTTTTATGGAGTTCACCATCTAAGATCACTGAAGCAATTAGAACATCCAAAAACAATGCAAGTCACATAAAAGAGGATCTTATTGATTTAAACTTAATTAATATAGCTTTAAGCTTTTCTACTTTGGCCCAAATGAATTTGACTTGATTTGGGTGAAGAATGGTAGAAAGAAAGTTTTTTATGTGAGGTTTGTTGTATTGGTACCAGGCATCTTATTGGTAGCTTATCAGTATGGTAAAGGTTGGTAGAAAGCATATGTTGCTAAAGGTAAGACAGCAATTGTATAATGTGTCAATACAGTGCTGCATGAAGCCCCTTACCATACTTATATATTATGGGTACACAATGATATGCTTGGCACCAATGTCTGCCATCTTGGTATCAGATCCTATACCGGTATTGTGCTGGGACTGTGTCAATATGACCGAAATGGGGATCGGTTTGGCATACTGAGACTCAGTATACCCCCCTTACTAAGTCTTGATTCAGTATCAATATGGTATGGTATGCCTAGTATAGTGAAGCATGCCCTTACAATATTGGTGTACTATCAGCCAACAAATATGATACACACCTCATATATAGTTGTACAACCATATTATACAATATTGATGTGCTACCACCCAACACATGATATGCACCCAATGTGCCATAACCACTTTTCACAACAAAATTCATACTAAAAGAATGAAAGAATGAGAATGCAATCCCAATGCACACTAACCTAGTTTAGAAAAAAATAGTAATATAGCCCTATGATTTCTGGAACATCTCAAAGCAGAATGCTAGACTATGCTTGTGAACTCCACTCTTTTGGTAATTAGAATCACACTAGCTCACCTTCCTAATAGCCAAACCCACAACAACCATTCCCACTTCACCTACGGCAAACAGGTTGTTAAAATTGTTCCTTATTGATAGGAAACAATACAACATTTGCTAACTTAGGTGTCGGCTTTGGACTAACCCTGAACAAGAAAGCTTGCATTCAAAGAAAGAAACATACATTGGGCATGACAATGCAGAAATGCTTACTAAAGAATATGGCTTTATGTAAAAAGAGATATTGCACATGAAAACAAGCTCAAAATTTTATAATGATATCCAAATGATATATTTAAACAATTACTACCTGCGTTTGCTCAATAACATGTCCATTTTGATCCCGCAACCTGATAAATATAAATATAAAAAAACATCTATCTCATGAGGAAACAAATTCCAAATAGTGCTTATCAGATTTTA
Organism: Elaeis oleifera; assembly: GCA_000441515.1. Classification (NCBI taxonomy): domain Eukaryota; kingdom Viridiplantae; phylum Streptophyta; class Magnoliopsida; order Arecales; family Arecaceae; genus Elaeis; species Elaeis oleifera. Next base: position 100,300 of record KE504817.1, read on the forward strand.
AGCAGCAAGAAATGTGCAAAAAGGCTAGACCAAGAATAATTATTGGTCCAGATTCCAGACAAAAATTTTTACAGATTTTATATGTGAACAGAAATTTACAAAAGAAACTTGATTTTTTAGTTATTAAGCACAAAGACACTCATTTCAAAAGCTTATGCTTAGAATTTCCAATGGAGATAAATGTCGCATAAAAAATAATGTCAAGAGACCAAGGAAAAAATATTAAGAACAATTAAACATAGTGTAAGTCTAATTAATGACATGGTTCTTCTCAATGTTTTATTTGCAATCAGGTAAAATTGTTCAATGAGAAATTTCAAAAAACAAACTAAAGTTGCGTGAATAACCTAACATGCAATGCTGGATTTAGCTCATTTTTAGATAGTAGAATGCAAAGAAAGTGACTAATTAGCATGGAGGAAAAAAGGTTCTAGAATTTGTATCAAAAGCTTAGGGGAAAAAAGAGAGGGAAAAAATAGGAATATCCTTGCAACAATAATCAGAAAAATTTACCTTTCACAAATTTTAACAACTTTTGCACTAGCATCTGGTTCACATTTACGTGTTTTGACATAAAGCTCTTCAGGTTTGTAAGCAACATCCTGAAGAAATATTAACTAAAGCATGGTAAGCCATATGAAGTGCATCAAATTTAAGACAATGCCTAATAACACAATGTCCTACAGACACGAAAAAGTACAAGCAAGATACCTGCAAAAGAGAAGTTACAATCATTGATGCTGAAAACTTATATTAAGAGCATCAATTAAAATCACAAGCATTATAGAATATATCAATGTTCAATACTGTCAATGAAATGAACTTTACAAACAAGATTTTAAATCCTGTGGGATGGAGGCATCCTGGTATCTCCATGGAACAGAATGCCCACTGTCCCATCTTATCCGAGCAATGGTTTTGGTCGTGCATCCCAGTAGATATCCTCCATCTCTCTCCCCTTCTTCTTTCATTTCTTCTTTCTTTCTTTTCTTTCCTTCTTTTCTTTTTTCCTTCACCTTCCTTTTTTCTTTTTCTTCTACCTTCCTTTCTTTTCTTTCCTTTTTGTTTCTTTTCTTATCCTTCCTTTCTTTTCTTTTATTTTTTATTCTTTCTTTTTCTTTCCTCCTTTCCTTCTTTCTTTCTTCTTCTTCTTCTTACTTTTTCCTTTCTTTCTTCTCTCTTTCTTCTTCTCTCTCTTCATGGATGGATTTCGGAGTTCGGACTCTGTCTCTATCCCATTTTCTCACAGGAACGGGACGGGATGGCCTGGACACCCCCGGTCCCGTCGGGACGTAAAATCTTGGTCCATTGAATCTCAAATGGATCCTTATCTTTATTTCCATTTCTTAATAATTACTTCTACACTTTCTCTTTGTTCTGCTGATTTTTAATCCCTTATCTCTAAAACTTTCTTCCATAAACCAATTTAGCATTTCATCCAGTTTGTTTTCATCAGTCAACACTAATTGTTTGCAAATGCAACAAGTATAAATCATGTTGCATCTTCATGAATATTAGCAATAACTTCATATGTAAATGTTTATGAAGATATGGAATTAGTGTTGATCTTGGTGCAAACCTATTTTGAGTCAGTATTTTAAAATGCGGTGCATGAGGCAACATATAAAGCCACATATGCATATGCAGTGCCCTGACCACACTGTGTATGCTATATGTGGCTATTAATGTGATCAGGCTACACATGAGGCAAAAGATGGCTTGCTTAGCACTTTGTGGACACGTGCAGTAGGATTAGTATGATGTGACTGCAGATGCAGCCTGCTTATCGTTTTCTGATTGCATACCTTTTAACATTATGCAACCATATATGTGGCCACTTTTGTATGGGTTCATATAAATAAGGTGGCTTCATGCTAATGGTTGGTTTGGATATGGGTTTAAATCCGGCCAGGTGGATGTGCGTCAACACTACAAATATGTTATTTGTGCTATAGTTATTGCTAGCTAGAGTCAAGAAATAAGCACAAATTGCTAGATGTTGTTATTATTAATATTGCTGTTATTTATAAAATATTACTATTATCATTATATATATTGTCTTTTATTTATTTTAATTATCATTATATATATTGTCTTTTGTTTATTTTTAAACATTTAGAATACTAATTGCATGTGTGCCTACATATGCAACCTTTGCACATGTGCTAGGTGGCTCCTTGACTGTTTATATACCACAGCTGTCTGTTAAAACAAATGTGAATGGAAATATACTTGTACCAAAATAACATCTAATACTTGCTGATTCTCATACATGTCCTCAATGATTTTAATATACTATTTGTGTCCTCAAACTTGTGTTCAAGACGCCTTTGCAATTTGTGTCCGTAATACTGGATACAATTCTCTCCCATATCAGGTAGCTATCTAAATGTCCTATCCAATTGCTATCCTTATTGTTGTTACCGAATAAGGCTATTGTATTTCAGATTTGAATGAGATATGGGATTTGTACTTGTGAATAAAATGCATATTCAAATAGGAATATGAATGTCCAAATAAGGTCATATACACAGGTTGTAATATATGCTGTATATACAGTTAACATTAATGTAGGTGCCCACACCCTTGAATTTGGTTGTAATTTGTACTTGAGATCATATCCAATGGTTCACATTTCAGTTTTGGGCTTGAAGAGTCACTTCAGCAAGATAAGAGTGGCTCAACATCAATGTGTGGTGTGGATGCTAAATTTGATTTTATCTAAAATACACTAAGGTGATTTCGCATTCATGAGAGCACTTATACTGCAACCTGATATATAATGAGAGTGAAGTATGAAGATTTGGCAGTGAGCCTAGATATTGAAGATGCATCACATGGAGAACACATCAACAAAGATCCACAAATGTAGAGTTCCAAGATCAAATATTTTACAGAAGAAAACTTGAGGAATAAAAATAAACTCTCTGATAATCTCATTATTGATATCCACAGTATAATATAGGCGATTTGCTACTAGCACAAGAATTACCAAATTCATCTGTAATTAATCCTTTTCAGGAGAATGTCTGGATTTTTTTTTTGTTGATGAGAAATTGGTCCTCTTTAGTTGTTGGTTATGGTTGAAGTCTAACATTATGATGTTCCATTCCTTGCTAGCTTTTAAATTCCACCATTGTATGCCATCCAATGGGTTGTCAGGTGCCTAGCAATCATGAAATAAAGTGCACCACCATTTATTGGGAACGAGAAACAAATTTTGTACATCTAAAACATTTAAAAAATATGCATATCATCTGAGATAGATCTAAAGGCTGGCATTTTAATTTTCTTGAATCTTTATATCTTTGTAGTTCAAATCCTCAAAGGCTGTCTTTCCACCACAATCAATGTTTCACTGGTTGGCTAGAGGTGCAAGAAGAATGATAAGAGAATTAAATGATATTAAATACTTATATGGATGCATGGAAAGTAGAGTAAGAGATAAGAGCGTAGGGGACCATTCATAACATAAAAATTAGAGGGAAATTGCTTGTAAATGAAATAGTATGTGGCGAGGTGTAGCACAACCTCAATGTGGAAAGGAATTTTAAATTTGAGGATCAGAATAGAAGAAAAGAGTTGAAGAGGAAGGGGGATCTGGCCAAAGAAGAGTTGGATGGAAATAGAGAAATGATTTTAAAGGATTTTCCATTTTTGAAAGCTTGGCATTTATAAGACATCAGTGGTCAAGTAGGTTCAAATACTCAGTGGTAAGATGTGGATGATGCATATCGTTCATGTTTGCCATATACTGGTGTCAGTCACAGTGATGCATCAATTATCAAATGTCTATGCATAACAGCCTGAAGTAATCTAAATGTTACATTCATTAAGTTATTGTTGATTTAGGTTGGATGGATTTGCATCTCCATCCGCATGTTTATGAGGCATTTGCAAAGTTTTGTTCATGGGCCAAGATGCGAGCTACCTATGACATGATGGATTTTGATTGGATGACAGCAGCCTTAAGTCAATATATCCATCACATGGGAAAAAAATAATAAAGCACAACACAGAAATAAAGAAATATTCTGGTCAATGTCCTCGAACAGGTCTTGTCTAAATATATGATCTATTCTTTATTCTTCCATCGTGGATAAGCTGAGTTACCTCTTTTCTTGTTAGTATTTTTTTTTTTTGTAGACAATGTTTGTTTCACTTTTGTTTTTTTTGTTTTGTTTTGTGCTATTGAGATGAATATAATTCCTCTGGCAGAAGTTATCATTGTACCCTCTATCAACTTTGCTAGTGTAAGGGAATTTGGAAGGCTGTTCCATGGTAGTGTTGCATGGAACTAGACATGAGAATTGGACTTGGACACATCTCTGGCTCAGCAAGATGGGTGAAAATAAAAGAAGATACAAGGACACATAAGAGCAAAACAAATTCTAACTAATTTGCATATATTCGAGTTATATTAGATAATGTAATTAGAAAATAACAGGAAGAATCAAACTGTCAACCAATCCTTTGGAGTTACAATTAAATGAGGTTTGTCTCTCTACCTGCTAGCTGGCCATATTGGTTTAAATGGCAAGCCTCTATCTTGCCCAAAATTGCTTAATTAAGTAGACCTAATTTAGAAGGTCCCCATTAGGCTGAGAGCAAATCACAAAATCTGTTCGATCATTCCATGGAACCGTCTCAACTTTGAATTCTGCTTTTAGCCAACCTCCTAAGATATCAATGGTGGTGGTGATGGTTAATTACTTTATGCATCCCAACTCTTGAACCCTAATGTTCAACAACAATCAAGAAAGATCATGACAACAACCAAAAAGTGGAAGTAATCAAACATGTGTTATGGTATGGTGACTGTTTTTGTGTTATTTATTTGAATCTGTTATTAAATCAGCAAATCAGATCAAGTTTCTGTGCTTGCAAATTTCTCATTTTTTGATTGACAATGCATATAGATATAACTGGCATGCCAAACGCCAGATTTGAATTGTCATAAGGATGTATTTGTTTTGTCACACTATCTGATTTTTTTTATATATATTAATTTCACACAGTTTGGATGAAGAAACACTCCACATTTCGGGGTCATTAATGCCGTCTCAAACTGGATGCATTCGCTGGCTGTCCAAACATGGTGCAGAAGATGAACCAGAAATTAATCGGTTCGAATTTGTTCTTATATTAATCTTCCTTCTCAATTTAGTTTTCTAAAGAACTGTGGAATTATTATGCACCTAGCTTTATGGGTGGTAATGGGTCAGTTTGAGTCAGGTTACTATATATACAAGTATCTCTAGGAAATTGGCCCATACTTGACCTGCTATCTGGTCATTGTTGCTCAATCCTTGTCCATCACTAGGTTAATCTTATTGACCAGTTGCATTCAATCCACCTGTCGCACTTATTGAACTTGGCTTAATCTACTAGGGCCGCTACTCTTCCCTCTTGCAAGCACATTTCTGAAACAATAAGTCCTTAAATTTCTTTGTCAGGATTTTAACATATATTTCAAGTTGTATATTTATCTCTACTTGGCTTAATCTTCTAGGGCTGCTCCTTTTCCCTCTTGCAAGCACATTTCAGAAACAATAATTTCTTAAGAATTATTTTCAGGATTTTAACAAATATTCCAATATGTATATTTTACTCTATTTGAATGCTGCCTATAACACTGAACTGTTTGACTTGGGTCACTAGTTCTAAACCTATATTTGTCTGCATATGAAACATAGGGAACCATTCTTATGTTTGAGCAAGGGGCTTTGTAGATCACCTCTGGAATCGCCATACCTAGCTGTCTGAAACCATGGCTGCAGTGTACGGGCCCAATTTATTGGCACTTTGAGCTTGATTTGTTTCCTTGGAAGAAACGAGAATATCATATAAGGAGGAAGTACTTGTTGCAGTTTCCTGTTATCTGTCTGTGTGATTGTTGATGACAACTTAAGCTCATATTGCTTCAAATAACGTTGTTCTTTTTTTCCTATTTTCCTCTTACCAACATGTGATTGTATACATTTGCTTTGAAATTATGCAGAAGTCTCAAAAGACATAGGGAAAGGGACATAAAAATGGAAATTGAGGAGCAAGACTCCAAATTAAATAATGAGGGTGATCAGGCAGCGAATTTAAGCCGTGCGCACAAGTCTAGAAAGAGAACTGCTGGAGAGTGATTGATATTTCAGTGGCTTCTCATTTTTGAGCGAATACCATTTGGGAAAATATTGTGGTCAAGCAATATTGCGGGAACTTATGTGTTGCTCTCTGTAAAATTCTGTACAAACAAATTATCATTTATTACAATATTAGTATGGGAAATATTTTAAATGTTAACTGTTTAAGGTATATCTACATCTTCACTATGGTGGATAATTTTGTAGCAAGCTACTATTATATAGAGACAGATATTTATGTTGGACACCCCGAGGAACTTCAAGGTTTCACAAAGTAATAGAAGTCTGATAAGCTAAAGTGGCTCAGAGCTAGGTTAAGTTACAGGATTCCAATTTCGGAAGCTTGGCATGTTCGATTATTCAACCAGAATTCACCATTTTTGTATGTCCATTGGTTTTGTACTGAGTTGCCTCCTGTTCTACTGCTTAGCAAAGCCATGGGACTATTAACCACTTGATAAGGTCGAAGACGTCATTATCTTCAATGCTTACGTTATACAAGGCCTGCTATTTGTGCAGTCCAGAAACCTTTTTTTCAAGTACACTAAAAGACAATATCAGGAGCCTGTTTGGTAGCTTATTGTGTCACATTGCTGAAGTTCTGGTGCAGATTCCTTGTCTTTAATTGGGTCCTTTTAAGTTAGTTGAGTGATTCAATCATGTCTTTAGTTGGGTCCATTAAGTTAGTTGAGTGATTCAATCTGATCCTTTGCCCACCCACCATTCAATGCCGTTCTAGCACCCTCTCAAACGTTGAAAATATTCTGTGTTGATAACTCCAGAAAGGACTTAAAAATAAATAAAAGAAACAAGAACTTTGACAGGGCAAAGAAAATCGGTGGGAAAAAAAAAAATTGTTAGTGACATTTTATCGAATAAGCTCTCAGCTTGTATTTCCCTAGGGAGAGTACAAGCATGGGGTGGTGGGAACGCAATGTTGCTGGGTCCATGAGGGCAGGAGGGGTGGTGAGCTTGTATTTCCCTAGGGAGGGTACAGGCATGGGTGGTGGGAACGCAATGTTGCTGGGTCCATGAGGGCAGGAGGGGTGGTGTGTGGTAGGTGGAGGGGTGTTTGGTTTGCATTATCTGTGCCAAAAAAAAAAAAATACTTTTTTTACAATATTTGTTAGCATAATCATATGGATTTGATGCATCATTTAATTCTAGCTTTGCTTGCTTGTACCTTATTTTTGTTGTTGCATACATTATACACATTATAATCACTTAAGATCAGGTTTTCATTGAAGCACTTAATTATCCCAAATATTAGTTAGATTAAACTTTTAAAGAATCAAATTCACTCTCTCTTTTGGGTTGCTATTTTTTTAGACAATATAACTAGAGTTTAGAATTTTACTAACAAATTTTAGTGACAAAACACAAATCTAGTCACCAAAAACCTCATATATATTGATGAAAATATATATTGATGAAATAAAAAATGATCAGAACATTTTGGTTAACACTTTTAAAGGCGAAATGACGAAATCAGATGTTGTCATAAAATATATATCTTTTTGACTATTTTTATTTATCATTAAAATTATTATTAAATAGAGCTTTTAACATGAAAAATCATTTTAGTGCTTAAATTATTTGATCAAATCACTAATTATAATTTATAATTCATTATTAAACTTATATCTTAATAATAATATTGAAAATAGTCAAGTAAATATATAAATTGAGTTTACAATTTTATTGATGAACTTTTAGTGACAAAACACATCTAGTCACCAAAACCTCATATTTATTAGTGAAAATAAAAATAATCACAACAAACTATTTTGGTTAATATCTTTAATAACGAAATAAGATGTTATCATAAATATATATCTTTTATGACTATTTTATTTTATCATTAAAATTATCATTAAATAGAGTTCTGTAAGATAGAAAATTATTTTAGTGCTAAGATTTATTTTAGTCAACTCACTAATGATAGTTTTATAATTCATCATTGAAACTTATATCTTTAGTAATAATATTTTAAAATAGTTGTATAAATATATACCTCTAACAATAATATTTATATAGTAGTTATTAAAAGTCTATATTTTAGTGATAATATATTATGTTGTCATAATTTAGTGTCAACATCGATATTAATTAAATCACTAGTGATAATTTTATAATTCGACACTAAAACTTATATCATTTATGATGGTATTTTAAAATGGTCAATATAAGTATATATGTTTTAATGATAAGCTGATAAAATGATCATTAAAATAAATATTAGTCAATACATAATGATGATTTTGTGATTCATCACTAAAGCATATATCTTTTGTGGTGATATTTAAAATAATCATTAATGGTATATACTATTAATGATAAGGTTATAGAATAGTTATTAAAAATCTATATCCTTAGTAATCATTATGTTATCACTAAAATCTTATATATTAATGATAAAATAATGATATTATCTATAAAAATACTAATTATAATAATATTTGAATAATAACATGCTAATCACTAAAATAAGATGTGGATTTCGATTTTGTATTTAGTATGCTATTAAAATCAAGCCAATTATCGTGAGAGTTGGAATAAGAATAAAGGATGATAAGACGTACCTAATGTCATATAATTTAGATTGAATATTTGATAATTTTTAAATGATTAAACTACTGAAATTCATATGTCTCATTGAATTCAATTAATAAATTGATTACAGATTTTAATTTTAGCTAAAATTTTTGATGGATTAATAATCATTTTAACTTGATTTAACCTGATTTATTTAATGAATAGGTTATATAAGTCAAAATAGTTTAACAATTAAAAAAACAATTTTACCATGAAATCCATTATTAATACTGAAAGAAACACACCAAAATTAGATCATAATCTAAAATGTAATTATTAGAACTTGCATGGGGACTGATTTAACCAAAGATTTGGAGCACCAATCCAACTTAAACAAAACATATAATATAAAGTACTAAAAGTATTCTATATTAAATACTATTACTTATTAATTATAGTATAAATTAAAGGAGTCATAAATTATATTAATTTTTTATAAAGATTAATTAGTAAAAAATAAATATATCATATTAAATTTGATAATATGAAAGTTTTAAATAAATATAATAAATTATAAGTTAATGCTAGAAATTAATATTATCATGATGGCTAAGTAGTACATAAATATCCAATAGATCTTAGCTTCAATTCCTTATAAAGGCTTATATATAAAAATAAAATAATCTACATTCATAAAATCTCTGTTCTATCGAATTAGACTGAATACAAATAGAGATGGTAGAGCTTTCATATTTTGGTGGGTTATTTATAAAATTTTAAATCTTTTGTCACAAAAAAGTCATCATAAATACTCATCTTTAATAACTATTTTCATTTCATCACTAATTATATCACCTTATGGTAGACAATAAAAATCATTATAAAAAAATTTTAGTGAGGATCTTAATTGCTTATTGAAACTTATTTTTGCTCATTAATTTCTTATCAAGTCATCATTTTTAGTTTTTAATGATCATTGTTTAATCTTTCATCACAAATATAATCATCACTAATTTTATTTTAATGACCATTTATATTTTATCACTAAATATAATAGTTTTTTTGTCGATTTTATATTTTTTGTCACTGAAACTTTTAGCCACAATGTCTTTAGTGATCACCTAATGACGAAATATTTTTATCATTAAAAATTTTTAGTGATAAAAGTTTAAAAAAATGTGATCAAGATTTTTATCTATAAAAACCTAAATTTTTATAGTGGGTCCACCTTCCACAATCCTAGTCGGATTCCTCTTTTAGTTCAAATAGAACCAACTTTTCAGAAGTAGACATAGTAGTAGAAACAACTAAAAAACTAAAATATCAACTTCTATAATAACTTTGCCATCTATTGCTCCTAATTCTTTACAAATGGGAAGATATATTTTGTGATCTGAGAAAAATTTTTTGGTTAGATCAACGTATTTCAAGATTCAATAGATGAAATTTTGGTATATTTTAGACCCCTAAAATATTGGCTCTGAGATGTAAATCTCAAAAAGTTACTCGATTTGAGAAAAAATTATTTTAATTAAAGTTTGACTTACAAATTAACTTCTCGATGTGATAAATCTTGCTCCTAGATCCTATTCAGCCATATTCATAATGGTTAAAGTAGTCCACATTGAGTATGATAATTCTCCTACATGAGAGCTCCTCTTATTTAGGAGATTAAGCCCCTATTAGATCAGAACTAAAGCTGAAGAAATACTTGCTTCCCCATTGTATGGCCGAAGCACTTAGCTTTGCTTGAAGATAATTTTCTAACTTTTTCTTCTTTACTTGATGGTAGGACCTCATCTCTAAATATAGAACATAACTTTGCTATACGAGTTACTGATGCTTGTGTTAAAGGCATCACAATCTCAATGAGATGGTCAATCTTATTTTCTAGTTGTATGAGACATTCCATCATCCCATCATCTATTAAGATAGAATTAATAGTTACACGCATCTTTATAATTCAATATGCATTAAGCAAGGATAGCCCTTCTCCCGTACACTTGTATTGTTCACATATCTAGACTATAAATGAAGGCTCCTATAATTGTAAAGGATCACTGCTCTGATATTAAATTGACCGATCATATAGAAGGAAGAACAACCCGTTCAATTTGAATCTCTTACAAAAAAATTTAGAAAAGATAAAAAAATTATCAAAATATAGTTTATGTCCTATTTTCATTCATTGATCAATTGATTATTCAAAACCTAATTAAGGTCACCTTTCCTTTCATTGATTAATTGATAATTCAAATCTTTGGTCCTCTTTCCTTTCATTGATCAATTGATGATTCCAAACATGAGGTACAAAGCTTTTATTTATAATAGTCTGAGCTCCATTGTCATAATTCTAATTAGATTCCTTTCTAGATAAAATGAAATTAGTTTATCAAAATAGATAAACTAGTAAAATAAACATAAAAGTTAAAATCCTATGAGAGATAGATGTCGATTTCTATATCAACTTTATCTTTTATAACTCCACTTAATCTTCATGGATTGAGAGATATATTTGCTCAAAATCTTTCTCAAAATTTTTTTTCAAGTTAATCAACCTATTCTAGGGTTCAAACAATGGAATTTGGGCCCATTTTAATCTTAAGCAATTTATTGTAAGATGTAAATCTTGAAATTACCTAATTTTTTTTAAAAAAATTTATCTCAATTGGGTATTGTATAACTAAGTTATAGCATTCAAAAATTTTGCTTATAATTTGACTTCTAAATATAATTGATCTTATTTCTACAGCTATTCAACCTAACTTATAATAGCCAAAGCAGTCTACATTGAGTTTGGTGATCTTCATGGATCATTTTGTATGTAGATCAATGCTACACCTTCAACTGTAGTAGATTGATCAATGCCTTCCGCGACTCTAGATAAATGAAGTTTTGACCATAAAAGTATGAATTTTTAGATGACATAGCGGATATTAGTGTGAGTACATATATTATAATTAGTCACACCTCTATCTTTTCTATCATTAATATATTATATATAATTAAAATGGAGGCTCAACTTGTACTAAGCTGTCTACTCACCGTATGGATACCTATTTTGATACTGTCACTAATAGAATTCTTAGTTATGGATAATAAGTAGGGATTTTATTTAATATATTTTATTTTGGATAATCTATTATATATACTTAAAAAGGCTATAGTCATTTATCAAATTCTCCACTCTTGATAAAAATTGATTATTTTCATGAAATATTTTTTCTCATAATAAGTTAATATAATCTTGATACCATCCTTCTTAATAAATAAATTTCTTATTTTTGATAAATGAACCTATTATAATATTAGTGTTATAATAGTTGATTTTGATGTCAATTAAAATCATTATTTTGTTTACATCCTTTTAGCTAAATATTTTTGCAAAATTTATTTTGCATCAATTTTCATTAAACAAAGTATAGTTTGAGAAATAACATTGTTGTCAAGTGAAAGTTGATTAAAAAATACTATCCTTTTAATAGTCCTCGTAAGAATAAATTTAAATATAAAATTAATAAAATAATATGCATTGTAGTAAATAATGGTTATTATTTTTCTTATACTTGATACAAGAAGAAGATAGGCCTAGAATGATCACTTATTAATAGATATTTATTATAAGTAAGTATTATATCATCTATTTCTTAATGATAAGTGAGAATAAGTGATATGAAGTATTATACTATATATTATCAATTAAAGTATCAATTATATAAGTATTAATTATGCTTGTATAATTGATACTTGAAAATATTATCTAACTAAAATGGACAAGTAATGTACTTAACTAAATCGATATTAGTATATCATTTTAGATATTTGATGGATAATTTTGCTCACTACTATTAAAGTTAATTGCTTACCATACAATCAAAATTTGACTATTGAAGCTTTTTATTAATTTAATTTGTTATATTATTATGTTATATTATATTTCAAAGTTAGTTGAAAAATGAAGAAAAACTATATCCTATGCATCATACGGTCTGAGTATTCTAATAGGTTTATAATATGGGAATTAAACAACTTTCTATATTGTGTGATGTTTTTTGATTTCTTCTAATATTGGATATAAATTGATTTAACTAGCTGACATTTAGGAATGCACTTTACTCATAAAAGAGTTCTTAAACTGAAATAGCCCATATCTATATACTATCTTATTTGGAGCGGACCACATCATTGATCTTACTAGAAATTATATGCAAACCTACCCTTTAATTATTGTAAGTGGTAAACTCCTCAATGTTGAACCATCCCAACAAGAATCTTCTAGATTCGGCAACAAGATATGAGGTGTAAGAACCATATGATGATAAACAAGCCAGTCATGATAATACTCATCCTAATTTGGAGTAGGGATCCTTCATGGTGCGCAGTGGCATTGTAAAGTGCTATACAGTCATGAATGGCTAGTATCAAAAGATGGATAGCTATCAAATAAGGCAATTCACAAATGTAAAACATGTCATGCATGGTACGGATTGCTTGATAGTCGTCGCATGCATATTACAGAAGATTGCACTATACAGCATAATATCAAAATATATCACACTTTATGGCATATTATAGAGGATCGCATGCATAATATCAAAATGTATAGCACTCTACGGCATCACATGCATATTACAGAGGATCCCTGAACCAAATTAGGATGAGTACCATCATGATCTGACTTGTTTACCATCGCCTGGTTTTTACACTCGATATTGGTTAACCAGATTTAGAGTTTCTAGCTACAAAGATTCATGATGGCACTGGTCATTTGTCCTAATATTGATTTTAATATTGATTTAATATTAAAATACACACTAAGTTTTCATTCTTTTTATAAAAAATTAATTATTTATAAATTAATATTAATTGATATATTCAAATTGGAGATACGCATCATTCATTATGCTCTTCCGAACTAAAAAAATATCTAGAAATACTGCTACCCTCTATCATCCATTTCTCATACAAATCTTAAGGTACTTCGTAGTCTATTATTTATCTACTTGCATAAATCTTAAAATATTCTATTTTGAGTCATTCATCTGCCTGCATAGATCATAAAGCACTCCATCTATCATCTATCTATTTGTACAAATCTCGAAGTACTTCAATCTCTATCATTCATTTATTTGTATAGATTTTAAAGTACTTCATCCTTTATCATCTATCTGTTGGAAAACTTTATAGTCTCACATAGAAGATTAGAATGCAAAAATATTTATTCAATAATAGATCCCAAAAGAAGAAAATAATAATAATCAATCGATCATACTTTGAAATCCTTAAGCTGCTATTAGCAATCGCTGTACTAGCATTCTGCGAAGAAGAAATCAATAATGGTGGCATGGATCTTCCTCTCCTTCTCCATCTTATGCCTAGCTATCTCTATTAATGGGATAGTTCTGTCCTAGGAATGTAGAGATTTTAATGTCCTAAGGTTTCTCTACATGCGGATATATAAACGGATATATATAGGAGTGGGTGGGAACTAGCCCAATTAGTAATGCTAATGGATCCACCTATTATTGAGCCCATTAACCAAGTCAAGCCTATACTGATATATGTTACATCATATGACTAAGACAATAGGATCCAAATAACATGATCATAGGTAATCATGGATTCCTTAACCATTCATTCAGACGATAACTTAGCTTGTATTTTCATAACAAATCAGAATAAATATCGATCTATAATCAATGGAAGCCTACCTTATGAGAATTTCCAACATTCTTCCACTTGGATAACATTGATTAGACCATCTTTTTTTATTCAAAAAATATATTTATTATATATATGGTTCGAAAAACACTATTGGGTTAAACACATCTTATGTGGCCACATATGCAAATATCCTGAATAAACAATATCTTTAGTCAAAAATTCGATCCACTAAAACTACTAACGTTGAATCACAGTAGTCTTCATATCATTTATTGATATAAGAGTCTTCTATAGTTACAAATATTAATAATCTTATCAATATAGATTTTAGTGATGTAATGCATGTAGTGTGAACTTTATACCCATATGATCAAAATATACAAAGCTCATCACCAGTTTACTTTATGGTTTGAACGAAATCCCTTGCTTTCAATGAAAGCTACAACAATTTTAAGCTTGTGTCACAATTTCAACATATATCTCAAGATGAATTTTTTATGTCTCAAGATAAATTATGATATCAATGATATCAATAACCATATAAGCAATATCTTTATGCTTAAGCGACACCTTTATACTGAAAACTTTGATTCAAACAATATATTTATGCTTAACCAATACCTTTATACTTAAGATTTTCATTTAAACAGTATTTACAATTAACCATATATACACAAATGTAAATGCAATATTCCAACATGAAAATAATAAAAAAGATATTGTAAAATAATGCTCCCACTAACCAAGCACGTTAAAAGATTCCAATAAACCCATGTTTTCACATATTTAATAAACACAGTGAATAGAAGTCCCTTGGTCAATGGATCTAACAACATTGCATCAGTCTCTATGTATTCAATTTAATGTCTCCCTTTTAATCAAATTTCTGACTACCAAAATTTTATCTCCATATGGATAAAGGCATTGAAAATTTTTATTGTTCTTTGAAAAGAACACAATTGCACTATCATCACGATAAATCTAAAATAATTTTGAGATAAAATTAATAATCGTTAGTCCTAGAATAAAGTCTCTCAGCCAAACAATATGAGTTATAGCTCCTAATATACCACAAACTCTGCCAGCATGGCACAAGATGCCACAACAGTCTATTTTGAACCTTTAAAAAATAGCTCTTCCAGTCATCATTAAATATAATAAATTAGATTTCATATCATTCATGTGATCAGTAAAATTCATAATCATAATATCTAATTATCTCAAGATGATCAAATTTTCAAAAATCAGCATAAATTTTGTTATGGTTTCTATAAATATCTCATAATTTTTAGCTATATTCCAAATGCACTATGTTCGGATTTGTTATATATCCATAAAGTACGCTCACTATATATATGCTATATCCGATCTGGTGCAAATCTTTACATACATGGAATTATACACAGTAGTTGGATAAGACACATTCCTCATGGATTCTTTTCGATATTATTCTTAGGATACTAATTTTTCTAAATTTATCTCCCTTGACTACATGTATATCTCCAAGTTTGCAATTATGCGTACCAATCCATTCAGTATACAATCAATGGGAGCTCTTTGAGACAATCCTCATATGTCACAGACTATTCCTGTGAATCTTAATATCGAATATAAATAAAGCTTCTCTAAAATCCTTCATATCAAAGATCTTAGATAGTAAAGTTTGGTCTCATACAATAACAAAGTCACTACTAGCAAATAAAATAGCATTCATATATAAGATAAAGAAGAAAAATTTACTACCACTGATCTTAAGATATATATATTAATTCACTTTATTATTTTCAAATCCTAGAGAATGCTTAATATCATCAAACTTAAGATATCATTTTTTTGATGACTGCTGAAGACTATAGAGATACCCCTTAGGTTTGTATACCATATATTTTTTTTCACTCTTAATAAAATCTTATAGTCGATTTATATAAAATTCTTTTGATAAAGCTCTAAGTCAAAATGGATTATCAGTGCTATATTTATTCTTAAAAAATCCTTACAAGAGACTGAAGAAAAAGTGTTATTGTAATTTATGGCTCTTTCTATGTATCCTAATGTTACCAATCTAGCATTGAAGTATTTAATATTACCGTTAGAGTCTTTCTTAATTTTAAATGCCTACTTATACCTTATAGACTTAGGCCCTTCAGATAATTCCATCAGATCTCATACTTTATTTTTAATCATAGACTACATCACATCATAATAGCTACAAGCTATCTAACTGACTAAGAATATGGAATAATCTGATTATATGAAACTGAATTAACCATATGGTCAATGGCATAGTCATTCTCAACTAAATAAACCAAATAGTCATTAGAAAAGACAGGTTTTTCTTTTTTTTTTATGTGATTTCTTTACTAGTACTTCATTAACTAGCTATGGAGGTGCTATAATCGGTTCATATATCTGATGTTGCTCTTCCGCTATCCTTTCAAGATGAAATATGATATTTTCTTGGATAATTAGAATAAGAATAATGATCTTTTTTTTTAATATCATATTTGTAGCATGAGAGTATGTATAATCATCTATATCAGACTCTAAAAATCCAGTATGATTAAACTTAACAATCTTTATATTTCTATCAAGATAGTAGAATCTATATCTTTAGAATTATCTAGATAGTTAATTAAATAACAATAAGTAATTTTAGTCGAAACTTTTGTTGCCAAATTATACATCTTATCTTTTGTAGGGTAACTCTAGATATGAAAAGATTAGTACTAGACTTTCTATCGATCGACAACTCAAAAAGTGTCTTGTAAACTACCTTATTAAGAATTCTATTTAAGATATTGATGGTGGTCTTTAGGGCCTCGCATAGAGATATCATGATAAATTGCACCCATTCATCATGCTTTTAATCATATTTTATGAGTGCAATTATGCCTTTCAATTACACTATTTTGCTCAAGAGTTTCAAGAATAGTGTATTAAGCAATTATCCCACATATTTGGCAAGTGGTCCCATTTGATTGCCAAATTCATCATATTGATCATAAATATTCATCATCATGACCAGATGCCCCTAAGATAGTCAATACAAGGTGAATACTACTAAGGCCAACTGAAGATAAAATTTATTATCTATCAACCTTTAAACATCTCTTTAGAAATATGACTCAATCACTTGTGCCATAATGCAGAGAATTAGCCCTTTGCCAACGATCTTTTAAGGGACATACAATTTATATATATGGTTTTAAGCTGGCTAAATTGCACAGAGAGAGAATTAAGAGCTTAATGAGAAAGAAAAGCATTAAGGATAAGAATCTGAAACTACTAACCTTAGATGTAATTCTCTTTAGTTTCATAATGCAAGTCCTAACACCATTATGCCATCATACCTCTTATTCACTAATTTATCTACTGGCTATCCAGCCTTTATCTTATCAAATTCTATATACCTCTTACTAATGAGGTTAAAGAATTATTTGTAATCATCATTCTTAAGTATAATATCTAGAATAGTATAAAAATAGACTTCTTCATAATCCTAAGGCTAAGACGATTCACTCTCTATCACTTTTTATATGCGGTTTGTATTCTATAGTACTCCCACTAATGACCTAAGATGGAGGATCATTATTCAATGCAATATCCAAATTCCATCAAATACAGTGCTAGCTTAATTTCATATTTTCACATTTTATAGTTTATTCCAGTCAGAGTCTTAATGGGAGCATAGCTAATCAACAAGCAAATATAAGCAATATATATATGCTCAAAAAACTTTATAAGCATTATTTCTGTGAGAGCCCTTGGTGCAATACCATAATTTTTTTTGGAAAAAAATGACCCATACAAGGTATCTCTCTCCAATATATAATGTTATTCAATACAAAGGTGCTAACTACTAAACAACCTCTATGCACTTAAGCAATAGATAAATATAGGTAATATATGCTTGAAAATCTTTATAAGTATTATTTAATGAGAACCCTTGGTGCAATGCCATAAATTTTTTTGAAAAAAAAGTGACTCACATAAGATATCTCTCTAACATCCAGTGGAATCAACTTAGCAACATATCATCGGTTTCGAAGATCCATCTATTTTGGTAGAATGAATCTCTAAACTATACACACTTACTAGTCACAAAATATTATACTTTAAAATTATAACACACAATAAGCTCTATTTGGGAGATGATTGCATATAATAATTTGCAATACTTCTTAACCCTCAAATATCATACAAAAAATCTTGCAAATTTTAGTGAATAGGCTACTT
Source organism: Elaeis oleifera (assembly GCA_000441515.1). Lineage (NCBI taxonomy): Eukaryota > Viridiplantae > Streptophyta > Magnoliopsida > Arecales > Arecaceae > Elaeis > Elaeis oleifera. Next base: position 118,872 of record KE504817.1, read on the forward strand.
TGGTGATTACTATCCATTGAAATCTACAAACCTTCAATTAAGGATCAACTAGTCATATCCATAAATCTATTTATTCTATTTAATTCACCAATAGCAAGTGATTAATAAAAATTGATATATTTAATTTTATAAAATATCAGATAGAGGGATCCTGTAAATCTCAACAAATGAGCCACTTTGGTGGTCATCATCCATTGAAATCTATAACTCTCGAAATCATAGATCAACCAACCATGCCCATAAATGTATTCATTCATCTTGATACACCAATATCAAGCAATCTATCAAAATTTAACATATCTAATCTTCTTAAATACCAAATAGAGAAATCCTACAAATCTTAATGAATGGGCCACTTTGGTGGTCACCACCTATTGAAATCCACAATCCTTTAACATTAGGGATTAACACAAAAATATATCATTATCCAAACCAAATGTGAGAGTACAAAAAATTGTAATAGCATATTTAAATATCTTTATGCAATTAAACTATATTGCAGGGATCATAACATAGTTATCAAATCAATGTTATGCAATAAACTTAAGAAAAAGGACTAAACAGTAATAGACACACCTCAACATATAATAAAATATCATCTCAAAGACTAAAAGTTAATGTTTTAAGGATTTTTAATCAGAAACAAATTTTCCAAAGACTAAACAATAATATAGGGATCTTTATGCAATAAATTTCATCACAGAAACTAGAATGTAGTTTCACTCAGGACTAATATCATATAATGTATCATACAGGGACGAAAATGCAAATTTCTTACATAACTCAAATCAGCAAATCGGATTTGGGTTTGGATCCAAATACAAAACCCAAAAACCTGTTAGCCATTATCTCCTTCCTCCCAAGAAGGGGGAGGGGGCCAAAATCAGTGCCCTCCTCACCTTATTTCGGTTCGACGACCGACGGAAGGCCTTAATAGGTAAACCGTCGGCCTCTCTCCATCCACAGCCATCGATCGTTAGTTTCTCTCCACCACCCACCATTGGTTAAGCTGGGGTTTGATGGTTTCATTTTTTTTTATCGTCATGAAATGGACAGCAAAAGAGACAGCGAGCTGCATTCGGCACCGTCGCTTACTCGAATGGTGGTTTGAGAGGAGGAGGAGGCCATGACGCCAACAACTGCCACCCCTCTTTTGTCTTTTTTTTTAAGATTTGACAAGAATTGTCGGCTCATCCCCGTGGCCGCCGGATCTTCATCCCACCACCTTGCTAGCAATTGGTCCCATCATGCCGACAGAAGAAGGAGAGAAGGGGGGATGGCTATAGAGATTCATCCCTCTTCCTTTTTTTTAATTTGGTTGCATCTTTAAATCCGGATGTGAATCATCGGCCCTTCACCGGTAGCTAGTTCTAGCAGTGATCGGAGCTTTATCCTACCAGAAATTGGTTCGACCAATGAGAAGAAAGGAGAAGAGAGCACGACTATAGGGAAAACCATCCCTCTTTCTTTCCTCTATTTATTTATTTTTTTCTTGTTTGATTGATTAAAACTATTAGATTGATTCTTATTTTGATTCTACTTCCCTACAAAAATCTGGCTATGATATCAATGATTGGAAACTTTATGGATCCATATAGAAGATTACAATATAAAATATTTATTCAACAATAGATCTGAAAAGAAAAATAATAATAATCAATCGATCATACCTTGAAATCCTTGAATAGCTATTAGCGATCACTATTCTAGCATCCTGTGAAGAAGAAATCAACAATGATGGTATAGATCTTCCTCTCCTTCTCTACCTTATTTCTGTCTCTCTTAATGGAATAGTTCTGCACCAGAAACATAGAGATGTTAACACCTAGGATTCCTCTATAAGCAAACATATATAGGAGCGAAGTGGGGACTAGTTAGTAATGCCAATGGATCCACCCATTACAAAGCCCATTAACTGAGTTAGGCTTATATCGATATATGCTATATCATGTGACTAAGATAATAAGATCCAAAATAATATGATCACAGATAATCATGGGCTCTTTAACCATTCATTCAGACAACAACTTAGCCCATATTTTCATAATAAATCAAAATAAGAAATCGGACTATAATCAATAGAAGCTCACCTTATGAGAATTTTTAATACTATCTACTTACACAAGTCTCAAAATGGTCTATCCTCTATCATCCGTTCATTTGTATAGATCTCAAAGTACTCCATTTTCTATCATCCATCAATCTATATAAATCTCAAAATACTCCATCCTTTATCATTTATCTACCTGCATAGATGTCAATGTGCTCAATCTACTATCATTCATATGACTACACAAATCTCAAGCATACTATTCTTTATCATTCATCTGCCTATATAAATCTTAAAGTACTCCATCCTCTATTATTCATCCATTTGCATGGATGTTAAAGAACTATATCTTTCATCATCCATCCAACTACATAAATCTTAAAGGACAAAGTCATTCATCTATGGGCACAGATCTCAAAGTGTTACTTTCCTTGCCTTTCAATGTTCACCAAAACAAAAGTCTCTTGCTAAGTTAGTAGGAAAGGTAGTTATAGGATTTTACAAAAATTATGTTATCAAGTGATGCTCATATGATAATGTTCTTTAATAAAGATAGATGGTGGACCATTTTGCAAAGATGTTAAAGTTTGGGGTCTAATTGACATATTTAAATTTTTTGGATTTAAGTATAAATGGCCCAAACTTAAAGAGGTGTTTTTGTAATTTTTCTAAAAAAAATTGATGAGGTTGGTTTCCTTTAAGCTATTGTCATATTTACATGAGCTTTAACCTATCAAAAGGCATAGGAAACTAGTACGACAAGACTAGCATGTATACTTTATTGAGATGTTTGTATTAATAGTGTATATCATAAAAACAATATGAATTTGCAATTTAGATGACTATTATCTAACTTTAGTTGTTAAAATTTTAACACATCAATACTATCTATGCAACATCAAGAAGAATGAGGAAAAGTTTTGATTCTACCAAATATTGCCTCACATGAAAAATATTTAATCATTAAGAACACTTTATCATAAGATAGCTATATAGGTAATCTAAAGTTACATAGCTTGAAAAGAAAGTCCTAGCAAAAAGAAGTACCCAATTGCTTAACTATCTCTCCAGTATATTTCATTTATTCTAAATTCTTTGTTAAAATAATTTAAATTGTTAATGTGATAATTTTTTGGTAAAGATGTGATAAACCTTGTCCATCGATAAGTAATTACACATGAGGACACTAAAATAGTAAAAAAAATTTATCAATAAGCAATTGCACATAAGTACACTAATATAGTAAAAAAGGATTTGCTACACTCCTTTATAAAATATTATATTTAATAAATTTTTACTTTGTTTACCATCTATTGCATGATGAATGATTTAGATTTTCTTAAAAATGATTAATTACAATTGATAAAAGGTTCAAAAAGTGATGGGAAGTTCTATAATTAGGAGGAAGATTTTCAAATAATTATTAGATGGCTTTCAGATCCATTGTCTATAGAACTTAGACTTTATCTTCTTCTCCTAGAATACTGGTGACTATTGTATTTATTGTTCTCTTTTGAGGTTACTTTTATATAGATAGAGAAACTAATAGTGTAGCTGATTGGATGGTGTCTTATATAACTAATCACATAGATTCAACTTTATAGGATTGTACCAAATATCTTCCAATTTATTGTTAAATACTTTGTCTATTGATTTTCATAATATAATTTGTATTTGTTTGGCTTAATTTATCTAATTTATCAAAAAAGTATGAATAATTTGGTAATTTAGGAGGTAGCTTTTAGGATTATAAATGAGAATCAGCGAAAATCGGCTTGTCCTTCCATCTGATCTTGGTCTGGCCGGATAGGCAATATATGGTATGGAGTGGCTTCAATAGACAAAAGGACCAATGAGGCCACTAGAATCCAACTGCTAGACTTTTGAAAAAGAGCTAGAAGGTTGGTTACTATCTTAAAAAATGAAAGTGAAGGAGAGAAGTGCAACATTACCCTCCTATCACTATTGTTTCAGCTCTTTATTTCTTCCTCCTCCATACATTAATTCAACTTCATCTTTTTCAAGCTAGATGTGATAACGTAAACCATATCATGGCTTGAAAATTTTTATTAACTTTCTTTCTTCCTTTTTCTTTAAATTAGAGGGTGTAGAATTTTTAAGTAACAAACAGCTCTACTATGTCATATTCTCAAACTCAATTAGATATGTAGTTGTACATGGCTCAGCTCAAGTAAAATATAGAGCTCTTCTACTATTCCCATACTCCTACCTGAGCCCCAACAAGAGCATCATTGACATCTTCGATGGCATCACCCTCAAGTGGACCTTCCACTCCATCCATCGATGGGACAATAGATCCTACAAGAGCCACTTCTTCGATCTTTATTTGTAGAATGCTATGGAGCTCCATACCTCTCACCCACCTCTCCACCTTTGACACCCTTGTCATGGACCCTGGCCTCAAGGAGGAGACCAAAGATGATCTCTTCAAGTTTGTAGGCCAGAAGGAGTTCTATGCCAAGATTGGTTGGGCCTGGAGGTATGGTTACTTGTTATGCTATTTTGCAAACGTAAACCCTCTATTACATGCTTGTTAGTTTCAAATTGGGTGAATAGGTATTTGTCTTCATCAACACCCTAAGTTGAGGGTGCGAACCGATTGAGTTGATAAACTCGTGATATGGTGTTGGATACTAATGAGTTGTTCTCATCCTTGCCCAATTCTGGTTCGGCTTCGTACTGTCCTGGTTATTAAACAAATGATATATAATGCAATTTAGATCATTAATAATATTAATGTCATTGTTTTATGTCTACTTGATGTGTAGCCAAGGGACCTTCATAATGCTTAATATTTTATTTATAAGTGGTTGATGGCATGGATTTCCATTTTATAAGTATTATTTATTTTGCATTCGATAACATTTGAAGTATAGATGTTCACAAAATTTTTCATATAGTTTGTAACTAGTTTTGATATATTTACATGGTTTTCAGCCATTGGAGGATTAGCAAGAGGAGGATGATTGTTGAATTAATGGCATGACCATAAGCATATGACGTTTGATGGGCTTGACATTTCACACACACACACAATGTATATATATATATATATATATATATATATATATATATATAT
>KE504817.1:124041-137114 GCA_000441515.1 Elaeis oleifera
ATATATATATATATATATATATATGATGGAATTTGTAGAGTCAAATACTTGAACCATATATTGTATCCATGGAACATACAAAGAAAGATAGAAAAGAAGATGAAGCAAAGAAAATTAAGGGAAGGAGATAGAATTATTATCTTATTTTTTAAGGAAAGGGAAACAAGATTTCACCTCTTTCACTAAATCTATAAAGATCAAGTATAAAGATGCCTAAGTACCTAAAGAAAGATATCAAACTCATTCAAATCATAAAGGTAACCATAAAAATAACAAATCAGTACCTTGTAAGCCCACCCAAACAACAACTAAAATAGACCAAAGCAAATTCCCTCTATAACCTAATAATTTGAATTCAAAATTTAAATTTGAACCACTCAAATTTAGAAATCAAATCAAAATATCATGTCATAATGCTTAGCCTTGTAAGATATCTTGGCTTAATCTATCAGTCAACTACATACCATATCAGCTAGACAAAAATATATACAGAAAAGATCTAAACAACTTCCTACACATAGCTTAAGATTGTGAGTGTCTGAAATCTTAAAGTAACAAAACAATATTTAACACAAGCATAACAATACCAACATTTGGTATGAATTAAACATCAACTAATAGTTCCACATGATGATATAATACTAGTTAAGCAACTACAACACAAGATTCTGATCAATAAGTTCTCAAATAAAATAAAGATCAACAACAACTACAAGTAGACTACCAATCACTCTGGATGCATTCTTGATACAACTGTGCTTTATCGATTCATTTCATCTACAAAGAAGGAAGCTATAAGCTTGATAGCTAGTAAATTTTCAACTATAGACATTTAATTTTTTTAAAAAAATCTCTAATTCAAAATAAAAATCATTTTAATGTACATTTTGTCCTATTGAAATCACAAGTATAGTAATATAATAATATACAAAAATAGCTATGAATACTATATGAAGATTACCACTAACTCAATAGCCAAAATGATTTACAATTTTCAAGTTTGGACATGTTTAAATAATGCATCATGATTAATAACTTATTTAACTTTCAATTTATTGCCCATTTTCTCTATGATAGGAGTTAGCCCATGTTATGATTCACCCTACAATAAGCATCTTCTATTACATGATCATGATGAATTTGCCCCATGATAGGCTTCGATCAGTTATCATGATTTGCCTTAAGATAGATGTCAATCAACTATAGAAATATCATAAGTAAATCCATAATAATAGTTTCAATAATAATAATACAATTAAATCGATCAATGAAGCTCATTATCAAAACTCATGAAGCTTTATTCTATAATCCTTTATACATAATCGATCTCATACTATGTGAACTATATTATGAGTACACTCACTAATATGGAGAATGCAACTACTTTAATAAAATATATAATGCAACTTTTATGAAAAAAATATCTTATAAGAAAAATATAATTCCAAAATTCTATAGTTAGAGAGTATATAAAGAGAAAGCTTGTCTCAGAAATAATTGTGAACACCAAAAATATCTCAACATCTCAAATTATCTGAGCAATAATGCCAATGTAAAATTAATCAAGTAAATGAGAACTCAAATTATGAGGATTCATGTGGGCATTCATTTGGTCCCTTATTGTCTATGCACTGGATAGATCTTAGATATTTAATAATATCTTTCAGCTAACTTTTTTGAATGAGATCTTGAGTTGTTATAAATGATATTAGAGAACCCTGCCTATGACCTATGTGGACTAGGAGATAGCAGCAATATGCGCCTATTAAGTTAACCATAAGCTAATCCTAGTATTTATGATCATAAGCTAAACAAGAATATAAAGCAAGTAAATACAAATATACCCCACAAATATAAAAGATTTTATAGTGGTTCGATGCACATCCAGCACCTACGTCTACTCCTCGAGCTTTATTTAAAAATTTTCACCATAATCCACTTACTACAGTGCATTTATTTTAATCAGAATCACAAATTAATCCTATTGGCTTTTGGGATCACCAACCATAATTTTACAAGTCTTTCCTAGGCCACAATCCAATTTTCTGGCTTGGATTATATCTTTTTTCCAAATTTTGAATCCTTAAAACTTATTACAGTAGATTTCAGCAAAATAAAATTATGCAAGACAAGTGGCTCCTTAACGAGCAAATAAAATACTTAGAATAATGCTAAAGATAGCTTGGATGCTTGGCACGAGATTGAAGACTCTTCTCTTGATGATTAGCCTCTCAAAGATCAAGATTTTTTTGATGTGGAGGTGCAAAACTCTATTGAATACTCACTTGGCTGAAATAGGTTCTTTTCCTTTGAATATGCTATTCTTAGTATTTAGTTAGATTCGTCCTTCATTCAAATGTCTCTCTAATCATTTAAAGTAATTTGAATTTGAAAATTAGCCTTTTTGGGATGTTGAAGATGGAATTTGGATGTTTGAAACCACTTTTAGATATTTTTGCAATAAATTCTGCAAAGTTAGTTATTGCTATCAGAATCAGTCGAGTCAGCTCGAGCAGAAATGGAGTGGACTCAAAATGAACAGTAGTACTTGAGCCACAGATGAGTCGGCTCAAATTCTATGTTCAGAAATCACATTCTTTATCTCCTCTGAGAAATCTGGCTTGAACCACATATAAGTTGGCTCAAAAATGTACCAATGCTATGTACCAAAATCAAAACATGTCAGAGTCGACTTGAATCATGCTGAAGTTGACTTAAACTCCTCCATTCAGTCTTTTCATTCAATTTATATTCAAATTAATTTTTTTGATTCAAAGCTTCCTAAGTACTTCCAAATAACTTTAAAACTTATCACGAGGGTTAGCTTCCTACAAAATATTCTTAACCAAGATTCAAAGATATTAGTCTCATTTTATACTTCAATATTGTGTAATCATCAAAATCATTTATTAGGTCAATATGGCTCCATAAAAATTCTTCACCATCATATTAGCAACAAATATTGATTGAAGAGGCGTAAATTTACCACACCGAAGCCCCCCATGATCTTAGGTCTGCACACATCTGACCATTTGACCAAATAAAACCTTTAATGCACTCCTTGTTCCCTCTCCACAAGAAATTTTGCCTCATCCTATCAATCCTCTTTATTGTATTTTGAGAAAAGAGTGAGGAGGACATCCAATATATAAGTATTGCACTTAGAATAGTATTTACTAGTGCAAACCATCCTCTAATAGATAACATTTTCTTTCCACCTTGCTAGTATCCTTTCAATCTTTCCTTAAGAATTTCCAATTAGCTGGTCTTGATTTTGTTGATTGGAGAGGGAAGCTAAGGTATTTGATGGAGAATTTTGTGGCATAACATCTAAGAATTTTTACAAATCCTCTACTTTGCATCTCATTGAGTCCAGTCATGCACGAAGCACTTTTTTCAAAATTTATCTTAAGTCTAGTAAGGATCTCGAAGGTGTATAGTAGGAATTTTATATTGGCTGCTTGCCTTTATCTGCATTATGAAGAACAATTATATCATCAGCATATTGTAAGGATAGGAAGTTACATGTGGTCCTAGGTGATCCAATGCCTATGAGTAGATCACTTCAGGCTACCAATTTCAACATTTGATTCAGCATATCTGCCATAAAAATAAAATAAAAGAGGAGAGAGGGTCCCCTTGCTTTAGTTCATGCTTTGTATGTATCCAATTGGTTGTAGACATGGGTATCGGGCTGGGTCACCCATGATATGGTTTGGTTCAGCATGAACTGGGCCATGCTTGACACGGCATATATAAGGGGGTCGAGCTGGGCTGGGAGTTTTATGGCCCGTGACCCAAGCCCGACACAACCCATGAGAGCCTAAGCTAGCACGACCCATGGGCCAAGCATGGCATGCGGCCTGCATGCCGGCCGGCCTCCTTAAGATAGGTCATGCCTGGCACGGCTCGTAATAATTTTTTTAAATTTAAAAAATAATTTTTATAAATAAAAAAGATTAAGAAGTAAATATAAAAAGATGAAAGGATGTTGGATTTCTTTTTTATAAATCCAAAAGCCACCTTGTAATGGTGGGGGCTATGGCGTGGATTCCGATCAATTTATTAATAAAAATCAAAATGATATAAGAGAGGGAGGGGACTAGGCCGAATCTCCAAAATACAATAAAGAAGAGAGAAAAAATAAAGATGACTCACCTCAACAATTAAAAAATAAAGTGATACAATTATAAAAATTAAAATTAAACATAAATGATAAAAAATAAAAAAGTTTTTTTTTTAAAAAAAAGCTCATCAGGCCTGCAGGCCTAACGGGCCGTGCTTAGCACGTCCCACCACCCCTAGGCCTAGGGTCGTGCCAGGCCAAGATTTCGTTAAATGGGCCATTCTTGACATGGCCCGTTAAGTCGTTGGCCCGATGGCCTAGGCCATGCCGAGCCTGGCATGATCTATTGCTCATGTCTAATTGGTTGGTTCCTCATTGATTAGTATTGCCAGCTTGCTTATGTTTAAGATATTGTGGGTCCATTTTTGCCATTTAGAACCAAACCTTCTTGCTTTTAAGAGATGAATCAAGGAGTTTCAGTTAATATTATTAAAGACTTTTTCAAAGTCTAACTTCGGGAAAAGTCATCTTCGATTTATTTTCTTACTTAATGATGGAATCTCCATTGTAGTGAGGTGCCCATCTCCAATTTGCCTCCCTTTAATAAATATCATCTGAGCTTCTGTTATAAGGTTATTCACATGAATCACTACTAATCTACTATTAAAATTTGAAAAAAATTTCATTATACCATTTATTAAGCAAATTGGTCTGTAGTCACCAGCTCTCAAGCTGTCTTTCTTCTTTGAAATCAATGCAATGTATGATAATTCAATCTAGCTGGATTCGTAGTGTTGTTGTAAATACTACAGAATAACCTGATCATGTTCTCTTTCATTACTTTCTTATACTTTTGATAGAAGAGGCTGGGGAATCCTTCTGGTTTCGATGATTTATCATATGCCATGCTGAAAATTAGCTTTTTTGAGCTCTTTCTCTATAAATGGTTGTTCTAAGTTGCTCAAATCTATTCTCTCATCCATGAATATTGCCTCCCAATTTACTTCTGGTAGTGGTTCTTCCGTAGTTTCAATGATCTCTATAAAGTGCTATATAGAGATTTTTTTTAATCTATTTCTGGCTGAAGATAATGTTTCCTTGGTATTCAATATGACGCATAGTATTCTTTCTTTTTCTTGAGCTAGCATACATGTGGAAGAAATGAGTGTTCCTATCTCTTTCTATTAATTAGTTGTTGAATTCTTGAACACTGTCTCTAGAGTATCTCCTTTATTTTAGTAAGTTTTTCAATCTTTCTTTAACTTACATCTCTCGGACCTTTCTTTCATGGTGAGAAGTTAATGTTCCTCCTCTATATCCAGCCATAAAAACATTTCTGATTTCATCCTTTTGGATTGTAATGTTGCCCATCGTTTTTTGTTTCAAGGTCTAATTTTTTATTTCTATCTAAAAAATCAGAACTTTGGAACCAAGTTTGCAGTTGGGTTCTCGTGGCTTGGTGCTTCTTGCCACCACTTATTTATTAACTCATCAAACTCTGAGTAAGTGAGCCATACCTTTTTGAAGTGAAAGATCTTAGAGGAAGGTTTCTTTGGCCCAAAGTCAAATAACATTGGTATATGATCTAATGTAGTTTTTGCCAAAGGTACTAAGAGGCATATTGGAAAGGTGGAGAGCTAGTTGATCGATGCTAGGCAATGATCCAACTTTGCCAAAGTTGGTTGCTTCTGATGGTTTGACCAGGTGAAGAAAGGTGATTGAGTTTGATTTCAATGAGTTGGAAATCATCAATGAATCTGTAAAATTTTTGATGATGTAATATCGTTTGAAGGCCCTTTTCTCTCAGAAGAAGATCGGATAAGATTGAAATTATCTATGAGAACCCAAGGTCTTTGCCATCTCGATCTAATGTTTGAGAGTTCTGTGAGGAAAGAAGTCTATTGTTGTGGATCTACTGGGTTCATATACATTTGTCAAATGCCAAATTTTATCCACTGAGTCATTTTTGAGGAAAAAAATGTTACTTATGGAGAAGTTTCCTTCATTGAAGGGCAATCCAATGACCTCAGAAGTATCCAATATGTCAGTAGACCTCCAGCAGATCTGTTTGCAAGCTTTACATTCTATAAAAAAGATTTACTCCACACATGGATGTGATGTCTTGGTTTGTCAACTTGCTCAACTTAGTTTTCTGTAAGCATGCAAGTTTGCATGGTGATTGCCAAATTGTATCTTTGACCAAATATTATTTTTTTGATGACCTGATCATCTTACATTCCATTATAAAATGGCTATTATTTATGGTAGTCGATATATTCTCTCTGATGTAAATAGTAAATGAAGAAAGGAAAAAAAATAGCTCTACAAGCATCATAGATGAAGTCCAAAATAACATTGGATCCTTTTTGTTAGACTATTGTACCACATCCCAAGGCCAAAATATAGGGTCAACATTCAGAGATTGCAAGAGGATGCTATTCTTAATTCTTGATCCACCAAAAAGCTCCTAACTTTCCAAAGCACACTTATATCGTAGTGCATGATTTGAAACTTCATCATCTACATGCATTTCTCGTCAACCTTCGACCCCAAAGTCACTTGTAAAAGGCTTTTTCTTTATCAAAAAGTTTGTTGGGGGGAGGGTTTGCCATAGTGGGTGCTTTCCAAAGATTTTAGTTTGAGGATAGCCCGCTCCTCTTTTAGAGGAAAGATAATCCCATATTTTTTTTCCCAAAGGCTCTGACTTCATTATTAGTTAGTGAGCTCAAAAAATATACATTTTGATCCACCAACTCCATATTATTTAAGCATAGAATTTGTGCTTTCTTGTCCCTCAGTCTAGCACTTCTTTTCACCTTATTTTTTTGAGATTGCTGATGCCATTTAGAGGACTATTTAGATCTGTCATTCTCTTGAATATAGGTTTCCTCCATTAATACCAATAGTTGGAAGGGGGAGGCTTCATATTGAGTTGTGACTTTTGATGGAGATCCTTGGATTGCCGAAAGTGCTGATAAGATTGAATATTTTTTTTTTAACTAGAATGGTATTCAAAGGATGATCCAGTAGGTAGGAAGATGTTGGTAGTTTCTTTAAGGTTGCTATCTTTTCTGAAGTCTTTTCCCCAAAGAAAGTGGATTTTGAATTTATAAATATCATCTATACTTCAAAACCTACGATGAAGAAGTTTAGAGAGCCATCTGCTAACTTGACATTATAAATTGATAGATTCATATGGTTCAACATCGGGCTATGAAAAGTGGTGCATCCTAACCCAGTCTTAGAAGCAGACCAATTTTGCATTTGATCCATGATATGAAATCTGGTAACAAGAACCAAAACAGTAGCTGAATTATGAGGTTCATGATGTCATCAGCCTCTCCTACTCAACATTCTCTCCGTTCAGAGGTTTGGCTTTCCTCTGAACGAAGAGGATCTATTCGATGGTGATCTTCTTTCTGATCCATTCCAGAAGTCCAATCATCATTTTTGCTTTTATTTTGATCTCCATATGAGGACTCTGAGTCTCCAAAATATAGGTCTTGCTCTCAGCATAAGTTTTTTTGATCTGACTATTCAATATAATAGTCCTCCATTCTTGTGTCACCAAAATCATTTATCCTTATGAGTTGTTTGCAGGCTAAGAAGGTTGCACACTTAATGCACATCTCCTTTGATATGATCATGGAAGTACCTTAGTCTTGCTCCTTTTTTTGCAGGGCTCGATGTTTGCAGAAACATCATTCTTTTATAGTTCTAATAAAGTTTAGATATAGTTGAGTAGGGCGATTCTATGCTTGATAATAATTGGATTTTTCTGAGGATAAGGGTTAGAAGGTCTCTGATGAAGTGGAGGTTCGTAGGGTCAGCTTAAGTGTTGGCACTGATTACGTTATCTTCAGGTGACATGGGTTGAAGAAGGAAATGGGAGGGAACTAGAGGAGGAAAAGAGACTCTCTCTTTAATGTTGCTAAATATTTGCTATCCTAATGGGATTGCATTTATGCTAGTAGCTTGTGGGTGAGAGCGGTTTGATATGTGTTGACGAGGTCTGTGGAAGAGAGGTGATAAAAAGATGATGTTGGAAGATGAAAGATTTCTCTCTCTAAGATTTTTGAATCTTCTCATTCTAGAAGCCATAGCAGTAATATATTTGATGCTTTTAAGTCTTATTCTTTTGAGAGCTTGGACTCATGCATTGTCTAATGGACCAAAATCTATAAACAAGTTAATAATGGATCAAAATATAATATTGTTATAGTTAGAGCCAGTTGAAACTACTTCCAGAATATCGGCATTGAGTTAGCTTTCCAATATATTTTGAACCACTAGAGCTTGGATGAGGAAATTATGACTATTTATTAAAGCCTCATCCTATTAACATGTTGTATATTGACAAAGTTCTACTTAATCATAAAAAAGTCATTGTGTGGTCTCACGAATTGATGATCATATGTTGATTTTTGATTATTTTTTATTTTAGAAACACTTCTTATCTGATTTGAAAGTTCTACAAAATCTTATAATTTTGTTATTATCTTTTTATTAAGATAAGAGCTATATCCATATAGAATGATGATTTCTATGGATGTTAAGAATCTATCCCGGACATGTTCAGTTTTGATTATTGAACATTGAATAAAGCTTTTTGTATTTTTCAAGTGCACCTCTTGTATTTCTCTTCTACACAATCGATTCTATGCAACTCCAGTGGATTTTGGATGATATGCCTTGGAACCCACCTCTACCAACATGGATGCACCAATCAGTAAAAGTTCGCCGCATAGCCCTCATTAAAAATTATCACAACGTCATTTAAATTCTCTCTAATAACCAGCTATTATAGCTTGGCCCATGATCATGCACAACAAGTGCAACGTGCAGACATAATGCATTAGCACCAACTGCAGATAGTCATTGAGTAATTAGGGTGCATGACTGCCTTACTCAATTTTGCTGCCTATATAAATAGTACTTAAGAAACCTCCAAGTATGTTCTCTTGACATTCTCTACACTCATGCTCTCATTTCTCTTTCTCAAGTCTTAATTATTTCTCTAAGATCTTTGCCTAACTTCGGTATCGAAGAGCCTCCTGTCAGACAAATTCTAGTAAGTGGATATTTTTTTTATTTTAGGTTGGAGAATAGAATCAGCATCCTCAACATGAGTACAACAACAGACGACTACTTTATCTTCAACTCAGAGCTTGACCAACAGGGGGCTCGGACCAACTTACGGGTCTGACTTGAATCTTCGCTGATTTCATGGACATTGGTCTGGAGGTGCCTCATGGTTGGGCTGGATTTTAGCAGCATTAGATTAATGCCTCATGGTCAGATCGGATTTTGGTGACTACAATGAAGATGATGATTATGTTAGTTGGTAAAATCCTTGTTTGTAGTGTATTTCAAAAGTGATAGTCAATAGACTCCTCAATGAGAGCCCTCTTAGCAGTAAGATGAGAAAGCTACTAGTTGAAACTCATATTTACTTTCTTAATCATGCTTTTATTATCTTTTCTAGTCTAGTTAATTAATTGATCTAGATTTGTGGTCTTCCACTGAAACTCATAGAACCCATGCAGGTCCTAACCTTGATTTCTTATCGCAATCTCCTTTAATTGATCTTAGATCTCTATCTCTTTTAAAGAAATTTCTTCTAAAAGAGATTGCTGAAAGAGAATATGGATCAAAAGAAGATAGGATTGATACAAAGATAAAAATGAAAACACTTTGAAAAGTTCATTGGACCCACAATCGTAGATGTGATAGCTCCGTAACCAGCCTTGTGTTTGGAAATAAATATTGGAAGTTGTGCAAATCTTTTTCTACTATAATGGCAAGAGAATTGTCTATGCATATAACAGGAGTCTTATACTATTGCTCTTTTCCGATTAGATATACCTTAAAGATGAGAGATTCATGTTGAAGTGAGAAAGAAAGAGATTATGCTAGCTTGCATATCTGGTACAGTTTTTGGTAATTGTACCACATGAATTGGAGTTAAATTCTACTTTCACTGGTATTTGAGGATTATGCACTATCTCTTTTTATACAGAGGGTCCTTTTTATCAAAAGAAATAATGAGAAAGAGATCTCTTAACTAAATATTATCTTATTAAGCATATTTGCTAAGAGAGATTAGGAAGATGATGGACTGATTTTAGGAGCAAAAAAGAGATTTCTTAATTAGAAAATTTTATTGAATAGATTAGAGATGACAAGTCAAGATATTTTAGATTGACGTAAATAAGCATTTCGAGAAAATAGACATATAAAATTAGACTTAATTCTAATAATTTTAAAACTCATATTTTAATATAATGTAGCTTATTTGATAGAGCTATAGTCATTAAGAAACCAATGTTTAATAACAAGAGGCAACATAGAATTTCTTTCTTATCATGTGAGGCATACACAACTTCTCAAATTAGTGTTCACTACTATTTTAATAGATGGTCGATACAAAGATAAACCAAGACGCACGGCTTGAAATGGAATCTAGGGATAAAAATGTAAAAAATGTTGTGCTATTCACCAATAATTTAGAAATCTAGATCAAAATTGTGATAATTATATTTAATATAAAACTATGTAAGATTTTAAGATGCTAATTCGAATGTCATCACCTTATTGGCCGATATTCTCAAATAAATTAGCTTATTGGCTGATAAATCATCTTTGATGGTGAAGCCTGCCGTGTCATGTCCATTTAATGGCCCTAATCTTTCTACCTAAAATGATGCTGATTTTACCAAAATAATATTTATTTTTAAGAAATTAGCAAAATAATGTTCTTTCCAAATTTTTTACCAAATACTGCCCAACAATAAGTCACCCTATGATAGGCGACTTTTTATGCTGAATCATCCTCCTCTTGCTATGTGGGTGAGTAGGTAGAAGGCCATGTGGGATAGTTGCCTTATGGTAAGGCGCTTCAGTAAGTCGCCCTATCATAGAGCGATTATATCAGTCGTCCTATGATAGAGGGACTGACTAAACCACCCTAAAAATTTCTTCCTTTCTCAGCTTCTTCGCGCTATCTCTAATCGCGATAGAATTTTCCTTCCAAGCTTCTTCCACATCTAGGACTCCAGCTACCGCATTTGAGCTCCTCTCTCTCTCTCTCTCGTCGCCCCTTGTTAGGACCGTCGTGCACCTGCGTGGACCTGAAGAGATCTGTAGAAAAAGTCCTTTACAAGAGTCCATGATGATTCGGACTCTCTAAGAATAGCAAACACCATGCCCTAGATTGCTACACACCAAGAACCCTGCAGCAGCGACCTTATTCGCGTCTCCCCTACTTTCAGGGACTTGGGATGCACCTTTAGATCTGATCTTTCACTCCTAAAGTCCTAAAAACTAAGGCTAGAGATGTGATATCTATTAGATGTGTGTCCTAGATGCCAGATTGACTGACACATTTCTGTACAAATCTAAGGGCAAATTTGTAATTTTGATTATAAATGAATAAAAGATTATTCTACTATCATATTGTGTACATTATGTCTGTGATACATCCTTTGAGTTAGTAAGAATGTTAATTCATATTTTCAAGAGTTGAAAATTTAAGGCATGAATTTACATAACTAACTCATAAACAGCTCTTGACCATAGGATCATCACGAGGATGGTGATCGATCCGGAAGGTTGGTATACGATCGCTTTTTTAGGGTAGATATGTCTTGAGTCTATGGTGTGGAGATACCGGAGCGAGAGTACAGATATTCATTGAGAACAAGAGTACTGAGCGTGACCACCTCGAGCAGTCATAAGGAAGTCTACCTTCTCGTCGATGACTAGCTCGATGCTGCAGCTGTGTGTCTAGTTCTTTGACCTGAGGTGCATCGACAGTTTACCTTGAGTATGTTATAGTTTGACTACACCATAACTCAGTCTCCTAGCTATTTGGAACCCTGAGGTGTATGTTGGCTGTAGCATATTCATTGCACGAACCAAATCGCACCAATATGGGATCTATCAACCTCGATAGATGAAAGGAGTAGTCCTATGATGATCGAAAGATCGAGTCCTTAAGCTCATGACCATGGCAGAGTGAAATAATGAAAAAGAGTTTTTTATTGGGATTTCACATCGGACTCGGATCGATCGATTGATTCATATGACTGATGTTGGGTTTGACGAGTTCACCTTAATCTTAATTCAGTCGAGACTCATGATAGAGAAACTCAATCATACAGATAGCTGCACCGAGAGGTTTGTATTCATTTCTGATGGATTGCCACCATATACTGCTAGGTGTCACTGATGAATTTTGGAAGCAATTAGAATGATCTTGATGATCGATCATTCTAATTGTCTGAATCAGAATAGTTCTGGTCCATCGAAGGAGTTTTGATGATGTCGATGATAAGATCATGACATGTCTCATTACCATTCGAAAATGAACCTAACTGAATCACACAAATAAGGGTTAGAATCTAGATGTCATCAATTGAGCTAGCCCAGTTTGATTGATTTGGATTAGATCCAATTAGGTTCAAAAAATCATGCTAGCACACGATTGAGCCTAACTTTCTCCTCGTGTAATCTTTTCTATCTCGACTGAACCAAATGTGATTTGACTCACCCAAAGAACCTTGAGAAGGTTTCTCTCAGTCTGACTGGAGCCAGTCCAGCTTAGAAAAGTCTTATCTTAATTTATGAGATGAATTTAAGACAAACACCTGCCAATTCCTGTCACCTGCCATTTTCGTTTTAGGACATCGGTCAAACGTTGACCCATGGACCTTGGACTGAAGACCACTTGGCAAGAGGTCATTGGAGAGTTTTTGTGGAGTGTCTACCTGCTAAATTAAGGCTCAAAGTAGGCACCAAGATCAAATTGGGCGTGCGCCCTAATTGGATAAGGATTAGGTCCCATGAGATGAGGACTCTGATGCCTTGATCGACTCAAACTGTTGGGCGCTAATCTCACTGTGTTTATCCAGTGTTGGCACCAACAGTAGAAAAAATTTTGGGAATTCTTATCTGATATGATCAGATGATATCACTCCACCAATCAAAATTTTTTCAGAATTAATTA
>KE504817.1:137134-147887 GCA_000441515.1 Elaeis oleifera
GGTCGAATGATGTGGCACTGCATGGCACAGCAGGTCTATTTAACCCTATCTGCGCCTAGGGTTAAAGAATCTGCTCAATACCCAGCAAAAACCTGAAATCCCTCCACCTCTCTATGTCTCCTCTGGCCCTCTCTTCCCCTCTTCATGCCTAAGAAGTTGGGCATCCATCTGGTGCTTATCCAAGGCGTGGTGACTCCCTCATCAGGAGGCTGCAGCAATCTGTCGAGAAACTGCTGCTCCAGCTTCAGAAGATCTTTTGAAGATCTTCCAAATCAGATCCAGATCTAATTTTTAGAGTATAAATTTATGAGGAGAAGACAATCTAGATCCTACTCGAGTGGATACCAGTAGAGGCCAGGCGACTGCGTGGCTACATCAGAACCTCGGTCATTGCTGCGATCATCTACAGGGTAATCAAATTACCCTAGAGGTATTTCTCTATTCCTCAAGTTTTAGATTTAATTTTAGATTTAATATCAGATAATAAAAATTAGATCTAATAGAACTTAGATCTGAAATAATCGTAGGATAATTTTAAAATTATTCCACCCCAGATCTCATTAAATCTGAAAGATCCTACGGCGGAAAAAGCTAATTTTCCTTCAATACCTTGGGACTATCAGATCTGGACTGAAACTATTGATGAGTAGGAGTCCTTGTTGGACTAGAACTCCATGGCAGCATCTCCATATCATAGTCTTTACCTTGTGCGCTCTATCTTGGCCCCTATACACCTATAATATGAATCAAATCAAAGCCCAAACCTCTCCATGAGATCACCAGCTCATCCTCCTTGAAGTTAGGGCATTTGGGCATCCAAAATCTGGAGCTATACTGCAAAAGAAAGAGAGATCCTGCGGCCTTCTATAAAACTGCAGCCTTTGTGTTCTTCACTTTGTTCTTCCTCTTCCAAAACCCTATTAATACCAAATCTAAAACCCTACATTCCAAATCTGAAAACATTCTCCTTCAAGCCCCAACCAGTAGAGAGGAGGCATGGAGATCTTGGAGATGGGATCTTGGGCGGCCACACAAAGGAGGCGCCCATATGATGGGACACCCCCTCCAAAACCCTAGGCGCTAGGGTTTGAGAGAGGCGCCCTCTTCCTCCTAGCATGAAGCCTCTTTGGCTGCCTTCTTGGATGGCATATGAAGACCAGAGAGAGAAAAAGGTTAGGGAGAAAGAGTCACTTTGCTTCACTTATTATATATATACCTATATATATGGACCAAAATCCTAGCCCAAAACTCTATGGGCTAACTTATACATGAAAGCACTCACCAAACCCAAATCTTGCATGTTCTCATCCCCATGGACTCAAATCCGGCCCATACATGAATTAACCCCCTTGAGACCCAAATCTCCTGAGCCTCAAGCCCATGGAGGCTAACCTCCACCTTAAGACCAAATCCGTCCTAGCCTTAGGACCCAAATCGATCCTAGAATCCTGGAACCAAGCCCATGGCTCCTCTCATAGTCTCTCAAAGCTTGGAAGCACCACACATACACCAACAATCTCCATCTTGGTACCTTCAAACCTTGGCAAACCCCCTGCACGATCTGTCTGCACGATCCTGCTGCCACTGTATGCCTTGACAGCTCTTTGTGCAAACTTCGATCGTCAATGCCAAACCTTTCAATCCTGGAGCTCCCCTAGAAGCCTCTAAGGTGACCACCTCCACCTGGATTGAAGGTCCTTGCTTCTTCTAGCACCACCTGTGATTGTTGGCGTCATCCTCTTCTGCACCTGCACCAATTGTCGCTTCAACTTCACCTGAAGGGCCTGCAACTCAAATCCTGTCAGGGCTCAGACCTACCTATCTCATTTTGAGTCTCGCCTCAGTCTTTTCATAGATATCTGGGTCCTCTCTTCCTTCAAATAATCCATCTGACATGGTCTCTCCAGAGCCATGACTCTCCGGTGCCCATACATCCTGCATAGAACCATACTGTGCATCATTGCTACCGGTGCTGGAAACTGGCTCCATCTCTGCACCCTCAATTCTAAACCTATACCAAACTATCCTCCACATGTGGAGGCATTTTGATCAGTGCTCCACCTGAATCATGACTCTTCCTGATGTCCCCACAGAAGACAAATCCTGATCCGAGATCAGCTGCCCAACACTGCCCTGTTGGACCTCCTACTAAACTCCAGCATCGCTACTACCGTTTCAGACCTTCAGCACTTTGCAGACCCCTACAAAACCATCAGAGGACCACCTCCTCCTCTGAGCCAACTACGACACTATGTGGATCAGCCATGTTCATCATCCCAAGGCTCTGTAAATCCATGCTCTAGTTGAACCGCTGAATGCACTCCGACTACTTCTCTACCCTCTAGCATCCGAAGGCTGTATAGTTGCTTCTTTAGCTCCACCTCGACCATTATCCCCTGGAGAACCTCTCTTCTAGCACACCATATCTGCCAAACAGTCCCTAACACATAAGCATGCCCTCCTAACCAGCGAACTCCATCATCTGTCGTCATACACCTCGGCCTTTCCTCTAAGACTGCATCTAACTAAAGTTGGACCAACAAAACATATATCCAAACCTTCCACCCTAGGAAGCTTCTCTTCCCATCAAGCCTCTCAACTTTCACCTTCAATCCACTGCTCCTGGTTGGCCAAACCACGGTAATAATAAAGGTAGATCCGAGACATACCGTGGAATAGGTGTGTAGATTTCAGCTTTCACCGTGTATGACTTCTCCTTTGTTTCCACACTCCACCAGACTCTAATACCAATTGTTAGGACCATCATGCACCTGTGTGGACCTGAGGAGACCTATGACAAAACCCTCTACAAAAGTCTATGACGATCCGGACTCTCTAAGAATAGCAAACACCATGCCCTAGATCGTTGCGCACCAAGAACCCTGTAGCAGCGACCTAGTTCGTATCTCCCCCGCTTCCAAAGATCTGGGATGCACCTCCAAATCTGATCTTCCACTCTCAAGGCTCTAAGAACTAGGACTTGAGGTGTGATATCTTGGGGCTATCAGATCTAAACCTAAAACCTTGATGAGGATGAGTTCTTGTTGGACTAGGACTCCATGGCAGTATCTCCCAAACCACAGCCTTTACTTGTGTGCTCCATCTTAGCCCCTACACACCTCTGATTCTAACAAAATCAGAGCCCAAACCTCCCCATGAGATCACCTAATTATCTTCCTTAAAATTAGGGCATTGGGGCATCCAACAACTGAAGCTATACTACACAAGAGAGAGAGACCCTACAGCCTTCTACAAAACTGCAGCCATTGTGTTCTTCACCTCGTTCTTCCTCTTCCAAAATCCTATTGATACTAGATCTAAAATCCTCCATTTCAGATCTGAAAATATCATCCTTCAAGTCCCCAACCAGTAGAGAAGAGGGGGTGTGGAGACCTGAGAGATGGGATCTTGGGTGGTCACATAAAGGAGTTGCCCATATGATGGGGTGCCCCCTCCAAAACCCTAGACGCTAGGGTTTGAGGGAGGTGCCACCCTTCCTCCTAGCTTGAAGCCCCTTTGGCTGCCTCCTTAGGTAGTGTGCGAAGACCAGAGTGAGGGAGAGGTTAAAGAGAAAGAATCACTTTGATTCTCTTATCAAATTAGGATTACAATATACATATATATACCCATATACATGGACCAAAACCCTAGTCCAAAACTCTCTGGGCTAATCCATATATGAAAGTACTCATCCAAGCCCAAATCTTGCATGTTCTCATCCCCATGGACCCAAACTCAGCCCATACATAAATTAGCCCCCCTGAGACCCAAATCCCTTGAGCCTCAAGCCCATGGAGGTTGAACCTCTATCCTAGGACCAAACTCGTCCTAGTCCTAGGATCCAAACCAATCCTAAAATCTTGAAACCAAGCCCATGGCTCCTCTTATGGTCTTTCAAGGTTTGAAAGCACCACACATACACCAACAACCTTTCCATCTCTCATCCATGGCCATCAGCAAAGAGCTCCTCTCTCGGGTAAAGATCGGGGAAGTGGTAGGTGCATCAACGGACGTGCAAAAAGGTAAGCTCATCCGAGCCTTTAAATTTTTTTTGCTTCTTATTCTTTTATTTCATCCGATTTAATTTGGGATATATATGGGGAAGGAGAGCACCTGAGGGAGATCAGAGGTCTTTATTAGGTTCTGATTTGGGTTTTCCTAAGAAGAAGAGTACCTGAGGTAGATCGGTTCTGATTTGGGTCATTATTTTTGTTTTTTTTTTTGACCTCAGGGAGATTGGTTCCTGAGAAAGGAGTGCATATGAGGGAGATCAATTTCGATTTGGGTCTTTGTTTTGTTTTATTATTTTTATTTTTTTTCAATCTCCGAGAGATCGACTCCTGAGAAAGGAGAGCACGTGAGAGAGATCAGAGGTCTTAGTTTTGTTTTGTTATCATAATTCATTAAGTGTCCTAAGGCATAAAGGGGGAGGTCTACACAGCCTAACCCCTCTCCATTAAACTGACAAATCCTATGTCCACAAATAGAAATGGGCCTGGGCCTAATTTTTCTAAAATCATTAGATCTAAGCCCGATCTGAAGATTGAAAAGAATTTTCAGACCGGGCTCGGATAGGGGCAGGGTCCGGCCTAGCTCGATCCAGTTCCAACCCTAACTACGATGAAAATTTTAGATTGCTAATTTAATTAATGATCCTTATTAGAATAGTATGGTATTTTTTGAGTCTCTTTTTGCTCTTGCTTTACTCTACTTTATGTTCTATTTTTCCTACTCAATCGCTTGTTTTAAAATTTGCATTGTATAGAACTATAGATCCATCTTTTGATTAATGTGTATATTCTACGATATCTATATATTATATATTTTGTACAGATGGAGGAATTATGTACATTGATCAAATGATTATTCAGTTTGGACAGTTTGAGAATTGTAATTAATTCTATAGATAATTATAGTAATTAAATGATATGCAGAGGATTTGAAAAAAATTTTGGATAGTATTTTTTTTAGTTCTCCTTATACATCTTCAATCGTATAGGGAGAACTAAGAAAAATACTATCAAAAATTTTTCGATCCCTATTGTGTATTGTTTGATTTATTGTAATTGATCTATAAAATTAATATAATTTTTGAATGGGATAGGACCTTCTATATCTATTAATTGATGATAGGATACATTTATTATGTAAGTTATTTTAAATATTAGGTACTTTCTCCTAGTAAACATATGTTCATATGTTCATGCAGTTACTTTTCACAATAAATTTTTAATAAAATGGATCCAAATCTTATCATTATTATCTTTCACTGGGATGGAAGGATCAGTCATGACACTAATAATGCATATTATGATGGTAAAAAGATCTGGATGACCATGATGGACCGCAATGTAATATATTAAGAACTTGCGTGAGTCTACTATGCTGCATCGGATAGAATCCCAATCACTGTAGAGTTTTTTACTATATAGATTTTCGATTCATACTGTTGGATAGTATTTGACTGTACCTATTGAAGATGATCAGAACACGAATACCATCTTAGGCATCCCATCATAGGAGATTTTTTTAGCAATTGAGATTTTTGTTGAGCTGACAGTGGTAGGAGTTTCGAATGGTGGTAAACAGCATGTGAGTGTATCTTAGGCTGTATCTACCCCACTTACGTAATCAAAGATGGAGGGATCTCTATTTGATGTAGATCCAATGATCGATGAAGCTAGATATGAGTACGGAGGCATCCCTGTATGTATCGTTGGTGGATCAGTAGCATCCGTAACTGATGATCCTCAGTATATGGTAGGTACAGAGTCTGTATATCAATATTCATATGACATCATATTTGATGATACGAAGGTCGATCCTACTTATGTGATAGCTACTATGGAGCATGTGGAGCACAAACCTTACAACTTTGTACCACTTAATCAGCCACATGCAACACATGCTAGACTTAGAGGATTGGGAACCGCAACGATCGATATAATTTATTAAAATAAAGCAGCTGTTAGTTATGATCATAATTCTATTGATGACGAAGATGATGATGATGACGTAAAATCTGATGGCAGTGATAGTGAAGATTCTAGTGCAGAAGAGGATGTCCCACCACATGAGGCACTCTTTGTTCTGAATTCGGACTAGTTGATGCATTTAACGACGATGAGACCGCATCCCATATAGCATTATCAGAGCATCCATTCTTTGGTGGGAATGAAGAGTTAAGAAAGAGAATGGTATTCAAGTCGAAAGAATATGTCCAACATGTCGTGAAACAATATGCCATTCGCACCCACCATCTTTTCAAAGTCATTGAGTCAGATAGGATTAAATAGAGTATCATGTGTAAACAGTCTGATACTTACAGTTGGCATCTTCGTGCATTTCTTTAGATCAAGATGCAGTGATAGAAGATTACGATATATAATGAACCACACACATATTTGAATACAGATGTGATGCGAGATTACCAACAGCTTGATGCACGCATGATTGTCAATATCATTAGAAGATCAGTTAGGATAGAGATATCCATATCCATATCAGCCTATCAGGCTTATGTACATGATGCATGACAGTGTGAGGTATCTTACAGAAAGATATGGATAGCTAAACAACTTGTTATGGACAAGCTGTTTGGAGATTGGACAAAGTTCTATAACACATTGGGTTCTTGATTAGCTACGGTTTGTCATGCCAATGAGGGAACCATGGTAGATTTTATAAATTTTTATGACAGAGACAAATACAGAGGTGTTCCATCGAGTTTTTGGATATTTGGTCCATGTATTCAGGGCTTCCAGTTCTGCCACCCACTGATTAGTATCGACGCAACGTATTTTATGATCGATATAAGGGTACTTTCATGATTGCTGTGGGAAGAGATAAAAATAAGAGTATCTATCCTTTAGCATTTGCCATTTGTAAAGACGAGAGCCGTAGTAATTGATTGTGATTTTTATGGCATTTATGCTATTATGTGGCACGTGACTATATAGAGATTGGCATAATTTCAGACCGACACAAAAAAATATTAGTTGCTGTTTTAGATGAATCTGTTAGATGGATAGCACCATATAGGTATCATAGATTATATCTTAGACATATTGAGGCTAACCTAAATGATCGATTTCATGATGCTATATTTTTAGCTTATTTTATCAAACTACAAAGCAAAATCAATCCTGAAAGTTTGATTGAAGCATGCAACACATTGAAAGAACATGGTTCAATTACTTCCAATATCTGAAAATACATCCACTTAACGATCTCAGTAAATGATCGCTAGTGCATAATACAGGTGGCTGTAGGTATGGAATAATGAATACCAATCTATCTGAAACTTTTAATAGGATGTTAAACGGGACTCACTCTTTGCCCATTACCACTCTTGTTCGTCTTTCCTTTGAATGCTTGTCAAAGTGGTTTAGCATCAGATGTGCACTTGCAACACGAAGAAGGGAGGCTGGTAGGATATTCACAGATAAGATTAGACAAAAGTTAAATGGACGCCAACTAAAGTCGAAGAAGCATTATATGGTTAAGTACAATAACCAATCAGGTTTATATGAGATTTGATTGAGATGAAGGTATTATAGCCCCAATAAACCTAATTATATACTAACAGTCAACTTAGAAGCATGCACATGCACATATAGAAAGTGGCAGTTACTACATTACTCATGCTCTCACTTATTTGCTATATGTGCTAGCGAGAACTTGGACTGAAAGCAGTTCGTTGATGACTATTATACTATTACACATTATGAGCAGTCATATGCACCTACCTTTCATCTCCCAGAGAGTCCATATTATTGGCCTGAGTAGATTGCACCTAGACTCATACCACACCGTTCACAAGAAGATAAGAAAAGGAGCATCCACAATCAAGGAGAATCTGAAATGATATAGACGTAATGGAGTGCAAAATATTGTATGGTGTCGATTATGTAAGAAAATAAGACACAACCGGTGCAGATGCCCTCAACGGTGCTGATTTATCATTTTTTTAGGTGATATGTGGACTATCTTTATGTATCGCTTGTGTTCTTTTTAAACTACTTCGATTATATAATCATATCATATAAATGCTTGAAAAATTTAAGAAATGATCCTATTGTTAATGTTCGCTATTTATCATCTTTGATATTTCTTACCATCTTTGATGTTTCTTACTATCTTTATCATACGCTCGTCTATACATTTTGCATCTCAGACATGGCTGGTTCAGAATCTGACGTGTATCTGAGATCAATTGACCCCACCATGTTCTATCTTCAGACTCGATACCATAGTGATAGTATATATTCTGTGGAGGACATGGAACCCCTACACTGTAGACATAGAGGCTCGATCGCTATGCACACCTGACAGCCACATAAGAGGATCCAAGAGTATCTTCATACATCAAGTTTTTTTGGACTATTTAGAGTTTGCGATATACAGCTTGATTGGACCCTCATCACAACCATAGTGGGCGATGGCATCAGGAGACTCACATTTTCCACCGATGCATCAGGGAGGCGACGATCACTTTGCAGGACATTGCCGTTCTTCTTAGATTATAGGTGCACGGACCTACCATCACCGGTACTGCACAAATTATCTGATCAGATCTATGTGAGGAGTTATTTGGGATTAGACTGCCAGAGGTGATGCTGTCGGGCCTTCACTGAGATTTTATTGGCTTCGCGACATGTTCCATCATTTATCGGATGATGCAGATGACGAGATCGATAGGAGCATATTGACGTATGGGAGCGACGGAAGGATTTGATTGTAGCTAGTCCACCCATACTCTCCATGATGGATTATCATGATCCATATCTGCGGTGGTACAGGGGCATTATTAAGAAATATATCCTAAAATCAATTGTTTGGACGATTGTACTCATTTTGTAATATGTATATGAATTATTAATCAATAATAAAATTATTTGGCATCATTGATCATAAAGATACATCTTTCTTGTAAAATTTTTGTGTTGTGATGAAGTTCTTAGAGCTATAAAGTAATCGATAAAAGAGGATTTATCGTATAGTTCTTAAATATGTTCGCGATCAAATGATACGTCATTAAAGAACGATGATGTTTATCGAGTAAAGATTGTTGTATGCCATATAAATTGGTTATCCTCTTAACCAAGAAGTGTGAAGACACTGGTATGGCATACAGGTGAGATATAAGAGTACATCATCACAGAACAAGTGACTCATCTGCTGAACGCTCTGCTGTCAAAATCAGCTTGCGAAGTATATGGACATAAGTGTCCCTCAGACCTAAAATCACCATAGTGACTTGCAAGCAACTCACTATGCTTTGATGCCAGACTATCTGCATTTCTAATATAGTGACGGAAGATTACTGGATACAGTCAAGTACTTGCGAAGCTTGTGTGTGGATTAAGATGAAATTGATCCCTTCGGATTATAGGAGCTGATGCATTAGTGTATCTAAATTTAGTAAAATCTTGGCTAGGATAATCCATATGATAGATTTGAAAATTATAATACAATGTGGATGATCCTTCAGGATTGACAGTTTAATCCTAGACCATCCTAGAGCATTCAGGGTCAAAGAGATAAATTTTGCAGTAACCATATGCATAGGTTCTTGAATATTGCCTTGCGATAATTCGATCTATCCAGATATCGAGAATTATTGCTAGATGGTAGCTTCGGTTAGTACAGACAACGGTTCCTGTGCTACCGGCTTAGTGTTTGAACCTATGGAGTCACGTACAAAATCAAGCAATATAGGAAAGAATTGATCTAAATCTATATGTTCAATTTGAAAGTATGTAATTTGATTGAACAAATATATTAACTTGATTGAGAATTAAGTTATGAGTCATATGAGATTAAACAATTAACTATGTCTAGCTAGTACTAGACATGAGGTTCAGGTTCAATTTCGGAGATGAACGAAATTTAGTCTTTGATCCAAGGAGTCTATGAGAGATTGAATTTAAGTGCTAATTAATTTTAGATTAGATCTGATTTAATTAAACTAAATTAGATTCATAAATTCAAGTTAGACTTGATCCTAAATCTTAAATAGTTTGAAATTGATAGTCTATTCAAAATTGGTTCGAATCAGATTCGAATTGGATTCGAATCGATCCATATTTAGATTAGATCCTTAGAGTTCACTTTTATTAGAACTCTTTCTCCTCATGGCCGATCAAGGTGTGATGGGGTATTGGTTGTTACCGCCCACCCTTGGGTGTAGATGTGGGTGCATGAGGGTACCTAGTTAGGTGTCAATCCTTTCTCCTTTAGGACTCCTTCTTTGATAAGATATGGATTACTCAAAGCATGTTTGAATTAGAAATTCTAGTCTTATGGGTCATAAAAATCATCTATAAATAGAGAAGACCTCTAACTATTATGGCATAATAATTAGATTGTGTGCTAAAGTGAGAAACAGAGAAAGAGGAGGCGTGAAAGGAGTTATGGGCGTCCCTTCCTTTTGTTGTGAGCTCCCTTGGGCGTCCTACCTCTCAATGGCATCAAGGCCTCTTGGGCATGTTGGGAATAGTGTCCCAAAGCCAATCGTCAGCCTGTTGACGGTTGTGCTTCTTTTGTATTAGTACATGAATTATAAATAAATAAAAGTTATTTTGGCATTTTTTTCATCACAAATATTTTATCTTCTAATGAACTCCTGTGTTGTGGTGAAGTCCTTAGGACTATTTAGACTTGACAAAGGAGGATTTGTTGCTTAGTCCTTAAACCTGTTCGCGACCAAATGATACGTTGTTACCAAGGACGACAACGTTTATTGAGCATA
>KE504817.1:169527-180166 GCA_000441515.1 Elaeis oleifera
AATTAATTATTGACCTTGATACAGGTTATATGATTAGAGTTTGGGATTGTCCATTATTTCTAAGATATCCTACCATGTTAATTATAAACAAGGTTGGAAAATTAAATTGTATCTCAAAAAATTAAATTTTTTAATAGATAAAGATGCTTGGAGAATGTCAAAATTAGTATTTCATCAAGTTGGAGATGCTTGGAGAATCCCAAGGGTCGACCCGTATCAAGTTGCCGCTGCAAACTAAAATCTAAATTGGAAGGCACTACATACTGTCAGACAAATTCTAGCAAGTGGATGTTCTTTTTCTTTTAGGTTGGAGAATAGGATTGGCATCCTCAACATAAGTACAGTGACAGAAGACCACTTCATTTTCAGCTCAGAGCTTGACCAATAGAGGACTCGGACTGACTTACAGGTCTGACTTGAATCTTCGTTGATTTCATCGACATTGGTCTGGAGGCGCCTCACGGTTGGGCTGGATTTTAGTGGCATTTGATTAATGCCTCGCGGTCGGATCTGATTTTGGTGACTACAATGAAGATGATGATCATGTTAGTTGGTAAAATTCTCGTTTTTAGTCTATTTCAAAAGTGATAGTCAATAGACTCCTCAATGAGAGCCCTCTTAGCAGTAAGATGAGAAAGCTACTAGTTGAAACTCAATTTTACTTTTTAATCATGCCTTTATTATATTTCTATTCTAGTTAATTAATTGATCTAGATTTGTGGTCTTTCATTGACACTCCTGGAACTTCCATGCAGATCCTAACCTTGACTTCTTCTCTCAATCTCCTTTAATTAATCTTAGATCTCTATCTCTTTTAAAGAAATTTCTTTTAAAAGAGATTGCTGAAAGAGAATATAAATCAAAAGAAGATAGGATTGATATAGAGATAAAAATGAAAATACTTTGAAAAGTTCATCGGATTCACAATCATAGATGTGATAGCTCCATAATTAACCAGCCTTGTGTTTGGAAATAAATATTAGAAGTTATGCAAATATTTTCTACTATAATGGCAAGAGAATTATCTATGCATACAATAGGAGTCTCATACTATTACTCTTTTCCAATTAAAGATTCATGTTGAAGTGAGAAAGAAGGAGACTATGCTAGCTTGCATATCTGGTATAGTTTTTGATAATTGTACCACATGAATTGGAGTTAGATTCTGCTTTCACTGGCATTTGAGAATTATGCACTATCTCTTTTTATATAGAGGACCCTTTTTATCAAAAATAAAATAATGAGAAAGAGATCTATTAACTAAATATTATTTTATTAAGCATATTTTGCCAAGAGAGATTAGGAAGATGATAGGTAGATTTTAGGAGCAAAAAAGAGATTTTTTAATTAGAAAAGTTTCATTGAACAGATTAGAGATGACAAGTCAAGATATTTTATAGCGAAGTAAATAAGCATTTTGAGAAAATAGACATACGAAATTAAAATTAATTTTTATAATTTTAAAGCTTATATTTTAATATAATGTAGCTTATTTGATAGAGCTGTAGTTATTAAAAAATTAATATTTAATAACAAGAGGTAATACAGAATTTTTTTTTTTTATCATATGGTGTGTATACAACTTCTCGAGTTAGTGTTCACTGCTATTTTAGTGGATGGTCGATATAAAAATAAACTAATACGTACGGTTTGAAATAGAAACTAGAGATAAAAATATAAAAAAATTATGCTATTTATCGATAATTTAGAAATCTAAATCAAAATCTTGATAATTATATTTAATATAAACTATATAAATTTTAAATACTAATTCAAATGCCATCATCCTATTGGCTGATATTTTTGAATAAATTAGCTTATTGATCGATAAATCATCTTTGATGGCCTAATCTTTCTACCTAAAATGACCCAACCGGCCTCCACAAACTCTCATCCGTCCGTCCGACCCCCACGCCACGGGAAGGAAGCCAAAGCCTCGACAGTATCCAAGCATTTTGCCTCCGTCAAACCCAGGAAAGATCACCGTTATCGAATTTACCAAAATACCTCAGAACTGTCGATGCCACTTCCAGTCTAACGCGGCTGAAGCCCAACGGCGGAAGGGCATTTTGGTAACGCAAACTAACGGACTGACACGTTGTAAGTGGTAAACGACGTGGAATAAAGGGCATTTCGGTAATTTCGAAGGAGCCGACTCAGCTGAGTCACGTTTTTAAAGTAAAGAAAAAATCCGAGGGATTCCCTTCCGGTCGGAGCGGCCGAACGGAACCATCGAACGGGGACGTCGAAGGAGACCGAGGAAGACAAAGTAGAAGTTTTTGTGTATTTATTCCAATTCCAGTGTATGAAGATCTACTCCTTCTGATGAATTTTGGTTTCAGTGGTATTTTATTGTTAATTAATTTCTTGGTGATGCTATTAGAATGATTGGATGGATGGAGAAGAGGATTTGAGAGGAGGGAAGAAGAAAAGGTGACATTTTTGGGAAAAGTCCGTGTTTTCTTTTTAAATACGTTTTTTTGGTGTGATAAAGGATTTTTCTCTTTGAGATTTCAGGCAATTTTCTTGGAGGTGGAAAGAGCGTGGAGAA
The DNA here is from genome assembly GCA_000441515.1 of Elaeis oleifera. Lineage (NCBI taxonomy): Eukaryota > Viridiplantae > Streptophyta > Magnoliopsida > Arecales > Arecaceae > Elaeis > Elaeis oleifera. The sequence continues at coordinate 172,079 of KE504817.1, forward strand.
GGTACATGGTTTTCCCCCGAAATGTCAATCTATTGCAGAAATTGGGGATTTTCCCCCCAATTATGTTGAAATAATCCGACGCAAAGTTTCTTTGTGAATAATCTGGGAGATTTTACCCCTTTCTTGATGTGTGAGTAATCTTGTTTGCATAATGGCATTAGCTAATCGTTCCATTTGTGAATTTATTTATTTACATTCTTCCTTATGCGTGGTTTTGATGATTAAGGTTGTTTATTTTTTATCTTTTATTTGCCTTCTTTGGTGTAAGATGTTTGAGAATCGTTAGGAAGACATAATTCTAGTGGATTAGACAAGGTTTTGATATCTATACTGCAATAAAAGCTGTTATTGCTGTCAAATGATGATCGGTATGAAGGAATATCCCAAATGAAAGGAATTATCATGACAATAAATACATGTTGTCCCTGTTATACCCCCCACTAGTTATAAATCAGCATGAAAAGCAGATTTGTTAGAGGATGCATTGAAAAATATGCACAAAACATGTTCTTCACTTCCCATGAATCAGATCTCATTTCCCTTTTTAAGTATTCATATCAGGTGGTGTATTAGTACTCCTGTTACAAGCATCATGGATATCTTAGAATTGTGAGATGCATTTGACAATGTAGTTATTATAAATCTCAAGATATTTAGCACTTAAAGCTATGTATATAATAATCAAGAATTTACCTGCAAAACTCGGTATACTCATTATGATCCTTTAGGTGGTGTATGACATATGTAACTAAACTTATATAATTTGTAGCAGAATTTAGGTTTACTGATTTTAATTCTTTAGGAGTTGCATGACCCTGTATGGTCTTATCCCCTTGCATTATTGCAAGCATAGTCTTAATCAAATGTAATGTTAACAAGTCATAAATTGTTGTCATCAGGCTTTTGCAGTTCGTGATCAACGAATATAAGATATTAAGCTATAGTGCATACGTAATTAAGATGGATTGACAAGTGATGCTAAAAAATATGTTTGAGATGACTTTTATGAACATATAGAATTGCAAAATTCATAATTTCGCTCATATTTTGAAGCTTGAACAAAGATAAGATTATTTATGTAGATCAAAACAATATCTCATACTAACACCTGATTTTTTTTACAAAAAAAAAAAATGAAGAAAACATTTACATAAATGTGTAATAGAACTCCATATATACCTTGATGGTCCACCATAAGACTCCCAATTACTAGATCCCTTAACATAAGCAATAATTTTCTAGTTTTACTAACTTTGATTGCCACTATACTTGTGGTTTTCCTAACATTAGTAATCTTTTGTGGAAGAAGAGAAAATTGAACATTATAGAGATGGACAAGATAAAAGTAAGAGAATTACCTTTTCCTTTTAGAGATGGTATTAGTGAGCTTCAAATTAAGTTATGTAATAGGATTGATGAGCAAAGGAAGTCTGGCTGCTTTATAGAACTTTCCTAGTCTCTGTTTGGCTTCGATATGGTTACCAGTAAAATTTGTAGGAGAATATTACAGCTAATGGCCTCCTTTGAATAGTCTAAATTCATGTGATAGAAGATAGTGAGATCTCAATATATCTATTCAACTATTGTCGAACGGCGCCCACATGCCTCATCACCTGAAATAGTTGTCCAACAAGATTGACCACCAAAAAGCTATTTTTTTTCAATTGAAGTTGATTGTACCTTTAGATACTCATGACTGAGAAACCTTAACCCAGTAGGATTTTGATGGAATTTCTAGTTTATACTGGAATTCATAGATGGGCTAACTTGGTATCGTGTGAATGAAGATTGTAGGTTAGATGCATTACGGCTACGATTGGTAATTATTGGTATTTTGCTTTTTCTATCCATAGAAGTGTAAAGTATTGAATTAATTTCCAACCTGATGCATTGAGAATTACAATATCAAATTATATCTTAAAATCAAAGAATAGAGTTTGTGGTAGCTATGAAGCAATCAAAATCTTCGATACATAGAGCAATAACCTCAAGTTGGGCTACCTCACAAAAACATTTCATCATATCCAAAAATAATGTCAGCATTAAGTTCTTGTATGGGGAACATTTTTAACAGAAGCAGGAGTGAAAAACCTGTACCTCCATATTTAAAGGAAACTGTATCTTTTTGTAATGTTGTTGGGAAAGCTCAAATACAGAGCTAGATATTTTTAGATGGCATAAACACTTCAATCAAATATTCTTCAACTTAAGGTAGATAGAAGGAATGGAAAGTGGGGAAGATGTGGAATGGATTGGTTTACCTTGAATTAAGGGCCTAGTGAGATCCATTGGAGTTCATATGGCAACATGTTGCATGATTAGAGGCTTTTTGAAACTTTTATTGGTGGACGCATCATTCAACCAATAGAGGACGGCATGGTTGGGGGAGTCAGGAGTCCATGCATTGGAGGGGTCCACTTAGACTGTCTAGTTGGATAAATAGGCAAAAGCTTTACAATGGGTTTGCCATGGGGCTGCAAGAAACCCTTTTAGGAGGCTTGGCCAATCTTTTGTCCTTTTTTTTTAATTAATTTGTGGGAATCGGACAAATGGGATGGGAGTAAAACAGAGTGCATTTTTTTATTAGTAGTCTAAGTAACCCACCATGGTAAAACCATTAATAATCACAAGAGTTTTTGCATCCAAATTGATGGTGCATGGAGATAAGAGCATGATTTTCTTTATTTTCATTAATTAATGGATTCTTAAGGAACCTTGCTATAATTTATATATTTATGTGCAATTGTCATATTCACTTTTATCTAATTGTGTCTGTTGTCGTTGTCTTACAAATTTAATTATAAAGACATAATTAAGGTTTAAATACCATTGCTGGTTGTCGTATGGGTTCTCTATCAGAGCAGTTTGGTGCTAGGCCATCTTGTACCAACATAGGGTATAGGACTGCTTCTTGGTCATGTACCCAGATGCAATTTTTTTCCTTTTTGTTTTCTGATTGTTTTGGACTTTTTGATGTGTGATATGAAAAGTAATTGAATTTTGTTATGTTTTTCCATGTTTTGGTGATTTTCAATGGCGTATGCTTTGTTAGAGTACCCATATGGTTACCAACACTTCTGCTTTCAATAAGGTGTAGAAACTAGCAACAACCAGGAGTGATGCATGATGGATGAAACATGACAAAAAAATTCATAATATTCTAGTAGAATATTTACAATGATGGCTCACTTTCAAATTTCTAAAATGGACACAAAATTTAGATTTGTCCATGCTGAAAATGAGCAGTGGTGGAGGAGGTGGAGCAGCATTCTCTTGTCCAGACTAGAATGAAATTGAAAGGCTTATTAGAGTCCAGAGAGGAAATATGCCCTCATCATCATAAATTTGACCACGTCTCTTTCCAATCACATCAATAAAAATGTTCGCATGAAAAGAGATTATTAAGTGCAGCTGAATGCAAACAGATGATTGATCCATGAGGAAACATTAAAAGTGACTTAAACATTTCACATTTAATGTTTCCTGTGTATCAATCATCTATTTGTATTCAGCTGCATATAAGTTCTTTCTATGTGAACCTCTTTACTGATATGACTGGAAGTAAGATGGTTAACTAATGATGATGACGGCAAATTTTTTCTCCAAACTTTTTTGCTCAAGTTTTTCACTTTCATTTTAGTTCAGACAAGAGCATGTTGCTTTGCCTTCCCTACCACCGTCAATCTTTGGTACCACCTAAAAGCCGACACTCCTTGCATATTCAACCATAAATAATCAGATTTCAATATGCTATATCTTATTAACTCTTGGTGTTCCATTTTTGACATTTAATCAAAACTTTTAAAGTTTTTAATCAATTCTGCACCAAAATAACTTAGAAATCACAGCAAATATGCCAATCGATAAAAGACGAGATAGTCATTTTAAAATTTGTCTTATTAGTCATCAATGCATGTTCCATATTTTACATTTAATCAATTTTTATTTAAATATTTCTCCCTTAAAAATAGTTTAAAAGTCATGAATAATCTGTTATCCGCTGAAATGCATGACAACAACTTTTATAAATTAGAGTACATAAATGCATATCTTTTTATATTTCTCAGAATTTCCATTTTTATGTTTTGATGAAAAATTTAATTAAATAATTAGAAGTATTTTGAATAATAGATTTCTTTAGGGGCTTTCATAAGCACCCTAGTTGGTGCTATATATATTCTCACTAGCTGATTCAATGCCATTTCATGACATAACTCAATATCTGTTACAAATTCAAGCTTAGGCTTGGTGCTCCAAAATGCGCCTCCAGATCATGTTATCTAAGCCAAGAAGTGGTAGCTTGGGCACACTACAAATTCAGGAACAGTACTCTTTTTCAAATTCAATTTCATTTATTTTACGTTTATCAATATCCTAATCAAAATGTTAATAGTTTATAGAAATTTTTTTGGTAAATAATCACCATATTGTAGGGTATTGTCCATTCCACAACATATCTGAATTTAGGTAAAAAAAAAGATGCAGATTCCCTTAATTTTTCTTTTTCCCAACCTTTGGCAAAAGAGGGAAGGAGGGCCTCGCTTGTTTTGATGGCCCTCCCTCGCTGATCTACTGGATCCTCTCATCCACTCCTCTCTCCTTCTCCTCTTTCTTCTTTCTTCCTCCCTCTCTCTTGCTTTCTCTCTCTTTGTCTCTCCCTTCTTTTTTCACTCAAGTCAAAAGAGAGCAGTGCTTCTTATGAGGTGTGCTCATAAACACCATGCTGGCCCCATTGTGTTGCTGTACTTGCAGCATTAAAGGAGTCTCGACCAGATGCCTCTGAACTGGGTGAATTGGGTTTAGTGTCAGGTGGTACAGGCCATTGTGGCTGTAATGCATGATACATGCATCATATTGGTCAAATTGGAGTGTCTACTTGTCGATATCACTTGGAACCTGCTTGACATGATGGGATGCCCCGATTTTTAACATGTTTCTGTGACCTAGTGGGTGTTCTGTTGCTCGCTTTAACCTGAAGGTACGATACCAGCGGTGCTGTCCTGTTCTGGTGGTATTTAGAATGTTCAAAAAATAGTGTAGTTTTATTGTATTGTAGTTTGACTTTACTATTTTTTTATTCTTGCTAAACCTTAATTAAAGAGGGGCACAAAATTTTTATTGCCATTCTCATTATAATTAGCCATGAACAGATTGCTGTTTTAGGATCAATAAATATTGATTCTTATTGGTAGGTCTTACAAGGTATATTACAAAAATGGGTGAAATCTTGTGCAATCAATTTGATGTGACCTATGATGTTAAGATGCTCATCCACAACTGCCTCTCTTGTGAATATTTCATATTAGATGAGATTGCGCAGTTATGGTCATTTTCTCTTGATATCTGACTTTGAATTTTCATGCTCTTTCCTCCAAAATCAAATGCTCTTGTTCAAAAGGGCTGTCTGTGGTTGGTGAGCTTTTAGGTCATTGGTCAGGCTGCTGGTGGAGAAGGGCTGTTGATACATTATCTTACAGTAGGCTTGTCAATGGGATAGGTCTAGGCCAAACATATCCGAACTTTTGTGTAGATTTGACCTGATTATCCAGCCTAAAATGATATACAAATAGGCCTGTGGACCAGTTTGTTGACATTCCTACATCCAGTGGTGAGGTGTGTTGAGGGACCAAAATTAGGGTTGGTTGAATGTGAGGGATATCTTATAATCTAAGCTGAGATATCATTTTTTCTTGGGGAATGGAGATTGCGCTTTTGAGTTTCAATTTACTTAAATAAAGCCAATGTCGGAATATTTTCCCAAAATCATAGGTTATACATTAACATTGCATGCTTTTAGTGACTGGACTGGCTCTGGAGAAAAGCATTGTTTAGTTTTATTACCATTTGAAAAGCAAATGAGACTTCCGTAAAATTAATAAGTGTATAATTGAATTAAACGGGAACACTGTATAATCTATGTATGAAAAGAAATGAGGAAATAGGGCCACCTTATGTGTTTGAAAGTAGTGTTGCCTAATGTGATCTGTTTTTATAACCATGGTGTCAGCTTTGCTGCTGCAGCTAACCATGCATGCCTTTGAAAGTTGACAAGAAGTTAAATAAAGTAGGTAAGAAAGGAAGTTGGTTAAGTAAAAGTTGAATAGAATTGGTGAAAAAGGAAGATATCAAGAGAAAAGTGAGTCAAACAGAAAAATTTATTGCTGTCAATGAAATAGGACGTTACCAGAAGTTTTGGCGAAAATAAGTTCTTCCCTATTTCAACTCTGACTCCAATTACTTATGCTCTATTAATCATATTCATAATTGAGTCAAATGAGGTAACGTTACATTTACTCTGAAATAATTATGGATCTCTGTCACAGATGGGAGTCCATGTGGATGGTCTTCTTGAGTAAGGTCACAAATTCTTTAAGCAAATGTTTAACTATCTCAGGAATTTGCTATACTAAACTTTTTAGCTTCTTTTCATGCAAGTGCTACAACAACTCAAATACCTTGAGTTTATTTAAAAATCACCATTACTCAAAAGTCTGACTTTTTCTTCAGTTTACTCTGCACAGCAGTTTCATCCACCTTCATTTTTAGAGGATTCATTCTTTCAAGGATGCATAGTTATTTAAATATTGTCCTTAAGGATGGTGCTGCTGTTTTCCCTGCAACCATAAACTTATAAACATACATATGGAATGTGGCACACTTGCAGTGAGATTAAATCAAGAACGAACCTCATAATTTTCTGTAGTAACGAGCCTGGAGACCTTAAATAAATTTTCTGCACTAGTAACATAATTTTTTTGGGTAATTGTAGTAGTAACATAATTAAAATCCAAAAGTCAGTAATTGTTTTACAATGTTATTTTAGGACACTCCAACAGATGTATGCGCACCATTTTTGGAGTGCCACTCATGCCATGTTGTGTTGCATCCAAGTTTTGAAAAATGTCATTACTCTTACTTCCTCAAAAAAATTGATGTGTCTAGGTGACATAGCCTTGAAAACCCCTCAGAATCACCTATGCTATCTTAATTTCCTGCTCTCAAGTCTCATCAACAATCCTGACAATGTTCTCATATAGCCGGTCTTCCTGACTTATCCTGGAGGTGTAACTCCATCAAGGTTGCTCATCTCATGACCCTATCAGGCTATTTTCTGATTTTTATGGTTTTCTCATAACAATCTGCAACATTGCTACCATTTGATCATGCATTTGAAGGAATGTGGCAGCATGCCTTGTTGTCACGGAGATGCATCTTGCTGGTTTCCTGATGGAAATCTTGTTTGTGTTTGGCATAATCTGAGACATGTTACAAGGCATTTGCTAACTTAAAGGCTCACTAACTTGGCCCTGGGGAATGAGAGCGATCCTTAGTTGGAAGATCTCAAGGGCTACTACAAATTCAAAGAGATGAGCATACAGTTACAGTGAGAGATTGTTGGGACTGCAAACTGAACCCTAAATTATTATCGCAACAAACAACATTCTTATGATTCTAGCCAAGTACATAACAACTCCTGGTAAATGAAATACATGAGCAATCCTAATAATGTCTGGATAGGAACTAAGCTCATTAGAATTTGAGAGCAAGCAAACACCCATCTAAAGATATCATGATAGTGTAGAAACAACTTTAATAATCCAAAGAAGCAAGCATGCACTCTCAAAGTTCAAAATGGTACATAATAATTACACCTAAGAAATCTAGTGAAGCGAGCAAACAAATGAGAAGACACAAACAGCAATTGCTCTTTCTTTCTTTAAACCTGACATATGAATATACATGAAAATACAGAAACCTTTTGACTAATTTAAATGTTAATTAATCCTTCAGCGAACCCTAGGTCATGAGAATAGGCTTTTGTTGACCTATGTCAATAAGTCTTTTTTTTTTTCTAATATTAGTAGGAAACAATCATGGCTTGATGAATATTGCTGAACCAGACCGGTCAGTTACCGGTATGGTTCAGCACATAAACCAAACAGGGATAAGACTTGATCACTTTGTTGCTTCGCTCATCGATTGTTTCATCTTGCACTCCTATTTGCTCAAGCATCATGGTCATCTCACCCTCACCACCCTTGCTGACCAATAGGTAAGCCTCTCGCCTCCCCTCCTCCTCTCTCTCTC
>KE504817.1:180291-197199 GCA_000441515.1 Elaeis oleifera
TCCTTCCTCTCTCTCTCTCTCTCTCTCTCTCCCCTCCCCCCCTCCCCTCTCCATCAAGACCTCGGTACTGTGCTGTTCAGTTAGTGGCTAAGCCATGCATGGGAGCTCACGGATGCCTCGTTTACCGCTCACTTCCTCTCTCTCTCTCCCCGCCTCCCTGCCTCCCTCCTCTCGCATTGATATCCCTTCGCTTCAGTTGCAGTGGTGGCATGGTGGCTCTACCTCCAGCTTCCTCTCTTTCTCTCTCTTCTGCCCTCTCTTTCTTCCTCTTCCCCCTCTCCCTCCCTCTCTTTTCCTCTCCTCTCTCTCCCCTCCCTGTGTTGGTATGTTCCAACTGGGCATGGTACAGACCCGTATCATTTAGCATTGGTAGCTGACTGGTATGGGTTAGGGTGCCAGTTCGGTGAACCTCGAACAAAATAGTTTTAATCTAAAACAAATCAAAGTCAAAGACTAGCTAAAGTAAATGCTAGAATATTGTTGTTTTCAAGATTGCAAGTGCTGGTTGTGTCGGGAAGCATATAACATATCGGGCCTGTCTCCGCACCTGACATGAATTGATGCAACAATATGAAAAAGTATTTTTTTTATTTTTGGGTGTTTTGGAATGGCAATGATATTAACCATGCTGGTGCCCATTTGTATAGATACTTGAAGCCTTGCTTGTTTGGATGTGAATTTTTATGTGGATGATTTGCACTAGCATAAGCTCTTCCTAATTGATTAGGAACTTTATCTGCTACCAAATTTGTGTTAGTTAAATAAATAGTTCTTGATTGGAAGAAAAGTCTACAAGGTTTGCTGATCAATGCCTAAGTAAGAAAATGGATATCATAGGAGCCCTAATAAATATCTCTAAGCATTGTGTTTCCATCTAGATATGACATGCTGTGCAGAAAAAGCTTGTCTCTTGGTGTTCATAAGAACTAAATAATATATGGCACATCGACCTCTTTAAAAATAGGGGGCTTTCCTTGGTAGCAGTACAGTGGTAAAGGCTTTGGCCGACGAGTGAAATTGTATATAAAAAAGGCCAAATGCTAGGTTTGTCACCAATTTGCCCTTCCCAAGACCTCTGGGTAATGTGGTTTATTGACCTCAAAATTAGACAGTGGAGACAAGACAATGGTGTGAATAAGGAAGAAGAATTAGAAAGAGAAGAATTAAAAGGGGAAAAGAAGGTAAAAAATGTGGAAGACAACAAATGGATAGGCGGATACAACACATGGATGGATATAGTGGAGAGAGGCAGGGGTGTCGATGGAGTTTTATCAATGCCACTGTTGCTATGTGGTTCCTACAATCGTTAAAACCTGGAGCTTTATAGAGACTATATATAATGAACCGAACTACCCAAATTAGTTTCCATATGACCCTAAAATCTTCTTACCCGTTTATTTAAATTTCCGAACAAGTAAAATTTCAACTCATCTTTTGGAGTTTTAAATAACCATAAATCCTTAATAACTATTCTACTTTTTTAGCCATTAACACATTAATACATATGTAAATAAGAATAAAATTTTAAGATCTAGGTTTATATTTTCAGCATGTAAACTTACATATGTTTAGTTTTAACTAGATCCGTTTAGAACAGGTTTTGATTAACATGGTTATTTGGTATGACTATGTCATTCCTGTCTTTTTTAATTTGGCAGTTTCTTAATAGAGACTGATGGAATTTGTTGCCACCTATGCTTTTTAATACTGTATTCACTGCAATAGCCTACACATGTTGAGTACATGTAAATCATTGTGCTGAAATATTCAGCATGTCATTAATTTGTGTCATTGATGTGAAATGTTAATTTATGTTCTCCCTGAACATTGGTCTTTTTAACTTCAAGAATTGATGATCTATGAATATACTAATGCTTTACTTTGGCCCCAGAATCTTGAGTTGTCAAGGATGGCAGACACTAAATCTATTGGTAAGAGATGGGAAGATATGGAAATTGATGTGCTAGTGAAGATATTCAAGGAATTAAACATGATTGAGCTGGCTCCAGTTTCTCAAGTTTGTCGGTCATGGCGCTTAGCTTGCTCAGATCCATTGATATGGAATACTCTTGATCTTGGGCTTTGAAATCCAATTTTATTCAAACCAGGGCATCACCATACATCTGGGTGAATGAAAGGTCTGACAGAAGGCTGACACAAGTACTGAGGATTGCAATGGCACTCAGTCGAGGAAACGTGACTTGCATGATATTCCACTATAATCTATATATGAAGGATGAGCATCTGAGTTACATTTCTGAGAGGTAATGGTCCTAATAATGATGTATTTTTACCATGGGGAACGTTTTTTTGGTTCGTAATTTCTATGAGACATCAATATAAGGTCATAAGCTTTTTCATAAATATTGTTTTTAAATTACATTTTAAAGGAGTTATATGTCACTATTAGCCTACTACGACCCCACAATTTTCCTTATCTGAAGCTAGCCTTTTCTTTTTTGACATATCTGCATTGAAACCTACATTTGATGTTATGTAATTAGATAATTACATAACATGCATGGTAAAACAATTTGTTTTTATCTCTCTCCTTCATTAAATTGTTCGTAGCAAAATTTTGTAGCACATCCCAAAGATAATCATGTATAACAGTGTTAGTTGCCACCAATTTTTGAACCTGTGAAGAAGAGCTTGACTTCAGGAAACACACTTATTGGGAAACAGTATTTGTCAGGGACATGCATCAAGATGCTCGAGTGGTTTTATGTGCTCTTAACTATGATCCATTTATGATCAAATGGAAAGTGCTCATACTATAGATAAGCACATATCATCACTTCAAAAATACTTGCATCAGTTGCTCCAGTTGTAAAATTTTTCTGGCACAAACATCACTAAATTCTTGTCAGTTGTACCGCAATCAACATCGGCCAGAAACAAACTTAACTTTATTTGTTGTGATGTTATCATAAGTTTAATGGTCCTTGAATTTGCATCACTAAAATTGATACCTATGTCTTCAAAACAGATCTCCTCATCTCAAACGACTAGTTATGCCAGCTTGGAACCGAATCACCAAAACTGGAATCTGCCAAGCTATCCAGCGGTGGGAAAAGCTGGAGTCACTGACGATGCCTACAATTGCTCATCCACCATATATCATGGAAGAATAAGCAGGAGCTGCAAGAACTTCTCACAACTTAAGATCATGGGTACTTTTGATGTGCACTTTGCATCAGCTATTGCTTCCCATCTTCCAAAGCTGAAAGTGTTGAGTGTGCGATGCTCTATAATTACAAGGGAAGCGCTGCTGCTTATTTTGAACTTCATGGATAATCTAGAGGTACTCAATATATCCCACTGCCTTCTTCTGGAGGGCCTTTCACCTGCAGGACGCAAACAGGTTTTCAGGGAACTAGACCACACCATCCTTGAAAAAGCTTCAAGGTTACGTGAATTCTTCCAATGTCAGAGCAGCTTATGCACTACATGTCAGAGGATGATCAAGGATGAAGGTCTTATGCGGTGGTACCAGTATGAAACCTGGTTTTGGCGCCAGGATGAGGTGAGTTCTCTTGATATGGGAGATTATGGTAGGTTGTTTGATGAGGACATCAGCAAAGGGTTTCAAGACTGATTCTCCATGATGATGTAGAAAATATTTTAGGGATGCCAACCTTCCTTAGGAGAGTTTCCATGTAACTTTTCCCCATAACCATGCAATAATAACAGCTTTAAAACTCATATCTAGAGTTGTTTTGAGCTTTTTTATATTCAAGTAGGAGCATGATTTTGATGGTGTTTGGTATACTTGAGCAAGTGGGTATGGATGAAGAGCATGCTCTTTGCTTACCTTATTTCAGAAATACAGAACCAAATTAGTGTCACCATTTCTACAAAGACCCGATTTAACCGGCATATAAATTGGAAAATGTAGAGTGGCAAATCTTGCAGGATTTGACAGTATCAGAGTTGCTACGCACTTCTCACTTGAAACCTATTTTTCTGTTGTTCGGGTGATGGTGTAATCATAATGCTAGTGGGTTGGAGTCCGAAATGATTTTATGGGCACATACTATTTGATTTTCAAGAAAAAATTTCTGACAATTATTATTTGAGTCTCGTATTTTGAAACCTTATGATTCGAAGCTTTTAAATCATAGACTAATTGTACTTTTTGTATATGTCATTCTTTATTTTGGCTGATATTCATTATATAAGGAACCAAGATGGGGTTGTATATAGTTGGTCAAATGGACGTTTATTTATTTATTTATTTTTGGTATAGATAAACTTTTGTTGCATGTATTTAGGTCTCATATGATATCTCTGCATGTAGAAATGGACTATAATGTTTTATATGAACTAGAAGTTATGTAGGAAGGTGGTAAATTATATTGTTTGTTGAACATATTTCATATTTTTAAAGCAATCTTATAAATCCTGCTATTTTTGAGTCAGTCTGTTGATGCTTCAATGATCCTTATGGACTTTAAGAGATAATTCTTGTTCCAGAACGTTGGTTTCAATGCAACACAACTCAGATAAGCACATCTTTTGTTAAAGATATATATTGCCTAATGAATGGTAAAAATACCTCATAACAGCATTAGAGATGCAAGGGAACCACCATCTGTTCTTGTTGCTATGAAACATATGACAATGTGCACAGATCTAATATCTTCCTTTTTATCTATATAAATAATTTTCTCGATTTCTAACATTTAATCAGTCCATCAGAATTCCTTAAATGTTGCAAAATTTATCAGTGATTTCTTGGATTCCTAATAATGTTTTGGCTGCATAAAGTATACGGACACCAATGTAATCACCACTATGGCTATAGATGGTACATTGTTGTTTACGTTTTTGTGGTAGCCTAAACAAACCTTTGCACCGTAAATTCAAAAAAAAAACGAAAATCTACCTTTTTTAAAATATATAAAAAGGAAGAGAAGAATTCCACCCGCTTCATAAGAAGTGCAGAAAAATACAATATCAATACAGCTACTTCCACAGAGCAATGGAGGAAGAGGTCGAGTTGTAGTTATCCAGTAGGAGTACAAATTTATGGAAAGAGGAAGATGATTTCTCGGGAATTAATATTCCAAGAGATGAACACGGAACAAGATTCAGACAGCACGGTCTTGTGATCGTGACTCTGTGGCGGAATGTTCCATACTTCCATCGCTCCTCTCAGTTACAAAGAGACCAGTCAGTGGCAATGAATGGAAAGAACCAAGCCTGAAGAATGGATGATATGCCCGTTGGACTTGGAAGATAACTACCAATCTTAAATTGAGTGCTATCTTCTCCAGTTTAGTCGGTCACGAGATTTAATAAGATTTCATACATTTTTGTCTATTGAGGTGTATTTGTCTATTGAGGTGTAAGAGGGAGTGCATTATTAATTCCATATTGATGGTAAGTTAAGAGAGATTCTAGTTTATATAGGAATAAACTATCCATACCATACGAGGTGTCTTTTGAAAAATAAAATCGTGAAACTCATGGATGAGAACGGATGATACCTCATGTATCGAGCTATCAGTGGTGCATCAGATAAGGATCATTCTTGCAACTATGGAACTTTTTTCGTCTGTCTATATATAAATTTTGATAAAATAAGGAGAAGAACATCTTCCATCGATATAGGCGCTATATTATTACAAAGAATTCAGCAGAAGATGTGAATCCATCCCTTTTCTTAAAGTTTTCTTCAGTGTTCAAGTTGTCTTTGCAAGCTAACTGAAGCTAAATGGAAGAGCCATCACCTAAACCGTAACTCAAGCTTAGCCTGAAAGGGTCCAGAGCTTTAGAGATATTTCCAAGTAGATGAAGTCTGGCAAATTAATGGAGGTCGTCTACTTCAGGCGAAGGGAAGACTAAGAGGCTTCTTTAAACCGTGGGGAAACCTATGCCGAGATAGATTGTGATATAGCCACAAAAAGTTAATGTGCACCCTCTCCCCACTGATGCTGACCCCTCACTGATTCTTTCACCACTTCTTACAGTATCAACTTGTACAACTCATTAAATCCTTTGCCATTCCTCCAGGCTACCAGCTGCAAATAATTTTATTTATTAATAAATTTGGGAGAAGTACCTTCTCTCTCTCTCTACGCTGGAACAGCGGTTGATGCTTTACTGTCTCCCTGACGTACAAAACCATGCAGGTGTCGTGGGGCCTGCAGGTTGGTGGGTTAGGTTATGGGACACGATTGATACAGAAATATCTCACAGCAAGATGAGACACCAACGATTCGTGTTATCTAACCCGTAGGATTTTTCCATGAACAGCATATAAAAATTAAACATAAAATTATTAAAAAATTAAAATAAATTTATGTTATCTTGGGAGTCCTCACTGGTCATTGGTGATTGATATAGTAATGTTCTAATAAAAAAAATAATGATAGAATAGATCTTCTTCTCTATCTCCATTCTATATGTATCTATCTTTTCAATAAGATAGTATCTCTTAAGAACATAGAAGTCATTAATGACGTAGAATTTTTACAAACATATATATATATATATATATATATATATATATATGAGTAGAGCATGGATCTAGCTCAATTTGTAAGGCTAATTAGCCCATTCATTATATAATTTATTAATCAAATCAGATCTATATCAATATTTGCTGCATCAAATAACTATAATAATAGAGTTCAAAATAATAATATGATCATAAATAATTATAAACTTTTTAATCATTCATTCAAATAATAATTTATTTCGTATTTTATAATAAATTAATATAAAAATCAGTCCGTAATCAATAAAGATCTATTTTATGAGTATTTCTCTCTCTTCACTGGAACAGGGGATGATGCTTTGTTGTCTCCCTGACGTACAAAACAATGCATCTGTCGTGGGACCTGCAGGTTGGTGGGTTAGGTTTTCCGGGACACAATTGATACAGAAATATCTCACAGTAAGATGAGACGATACTACTTCTTGTTGTCTAACCTACCGTTAGATTTCTGGGATAGCTATGTCTCACACTAGGATGGGACCCGAATACTTCGTGTTGTCCAACCATGCATCCTTTAATTCTAATTTTCTTCATGCTCTAAATTTTTTTTTACTGATTTTTTATAAAAATATTCAAAGGATGACTTTGACGACACCTATCTTTCCTTCTAATCGCTGAACGATGCTCATTGTAAATTAAACATTTTCCTTTCCCTTGCTTAGTTATGGAAGACTTTTCTTTTTGCCTCTTCCTGGCTTTCAACGCACGGGATGGCTGAGGGAAAAAATGTAGACTAAAACACTAGCGAGAACGACCGCTGGTAGATGAATACCGTTATTTATTTATTTATTTGTTTATATTTTGGCGTTCATTTAGTAGTAATAATATATTAAAACTGAAATTCTCGTATAATTAACCAATGATGTTTATCTTGTTTTAGACAGCATCAATTTTTAATTACTAAATTATTTTTTATCAATTATTAGTAATTATTATATTATTTTGAAAATGAAAAGGACATATACCATGTCATATTCCTGCAAGGTAAAACCAAGTGCATTCATGGATTTATTGAGCAAAAATAAGAAATTTGACTCAGAAAACAACTCAACCATAATTTGCAACTTTGAAGGAGATCAAATAGTACATGCCAGACATGACACTTCCAAAAAAAAATCATTTCAAATTTTAGAGCAGAGATGTTAAAATGAAATGAATGATAACCTTTTCCAAATCTTATATAGAAATTGTGGACACCGACTTTTCACCTCTGAACGAATTCATGTCTTACAATTGATTCATCCATTCTTCAGCACCCTCAAATTTTCATCCAAGTCAAACAATATGTTGGATTTTTGAGTCATGTTACCGACATTCTTTAGGATGCACAAAACAAAGAGATGCTCTCGATATATGGCTAAGAAGATTAATATGTCTCATTTAAATTGGTATGATGCATATAAGGGGTTATTCGAATTATCAGTTGCATTGCTAGCCAAATATCCTATACAATCTTTGATTACCAAATACTAATGCCATCTATTGCTGTCAAATCCTAAGTCAAAGAGATTGGAGTTGATCTTCTTGGACAAAGGCTAAGTGGTGGACTCCTTAGCTGAAGACGGAGTGGAGGGATCCTCAGCTAGAGATGAGATACTGAAGAGAACTTCTCCCAAGTGCGGGAGCTAGATTTGCAAAAAATTCTTAACTAGAAGGTTTTTCGATAAAGACCTTCCAACACTCAAATTAGCTAGAAATTGGAGAACAGTGAGAGAAATAATGGAGCGTCTTTAGACATTTTCAAGAGCTTATCTGGGGTCCCTTTTTTTCCTCTATTTATAGAAGATGAGTAAGAGTCGTGTACGTCGGAGGGATTGGCCATTCCTAGAAAGTACGTATGGATCGCTTAGTGATGATCGTACTCTGCATTTGGGATGCAGAGCCAGCTAATAGTTATTGTTTGAAGCGTTATTGAATCTTGATGGTTAGAGCTTCATCATGTGGCCTTTCCATGAATGAAAAAAGAATTATTCACCTAAAATGGTCATCTTGCTGGATCAAGATGACCTACCAAACAAACCATGCTTCCCAAATTCCTCTAGATTGGCTACAGCTAACCCTTACTCACCTCGACCATACCCAAGAACTTGGTCGGCCAAGGTCAAGGTTGAGGTCTACAACACTTAACCCCACTCTCGAGTCCAAGCTTAGGTCAAGATCGGTTGAAAAGAGTAGAAACTCAAAGCCAAAGCTAACTTGAAAAGGTTAATATGTTTCGGCAATCGAACGTGGGCATCAGTAGCAATTTGATATGCATCACAAATTAGTTGCACTGATCTTTTTAATTTGTTGATCTGGATTGTTGACTATCTTAGAGCTTATTCTGTAGTCATCAGGAGGGAGAAGACTCCTTCTCCTCGTACTGCATTGCTAGAAAAGCTGACTAAAGGAGAATCTAGTATCCTCAGCTGATCATAGGCCCGGCCATTCTTATAAAAGCATCGTAAAATAAATATCTATGAAACTTCCATTGTCGATCAAAATATGATGTATATCACATCAAAATATTTAAAGTTACTACAATCGAATCATTATGAGGATAGTTTATTTCCTGGAGGTCGGCATCGGAGAAGATGATTTCTTCATCTTCGATCTTTACCTTTTCTACTTCTCTTCTTGAGCTCAACTAAGTTCTGAGGTCGGATTGTCAAGTTGCCCTCTAGAGATGGTATGAATCAGCCCCCACAATCTCATTCTCCTGAAGACCATCAAGTCGAGGTGGTTCAGGCCTGATTTTCTTCTGATTTGGCCATTTTTCGACATACTGCCTCAATTATCCCCACCTGATAAATGCCTCGATCTCATCATTAGACGGTAGATATTTCTCAGTATTATGGCTGTGGTCCCAATGATATCGACAGTATTTTCTTGTGTCTCATCTGTAAGGTGGGGCTATCATCATTTTCTCTGCCTCGATAAATCCCCTTCATGTTCGATCTCTATTAGTATCTGGATTCGAGGGATGTTGAGGGGAGTATGGTTATTGAATCTCTGAGGTGGAGATCCAGATCGATGGCATCTAAGCAAGGATCTCATCTGATCACCATGAGATGTTCGAGCTCAGTATGATCTTCTATCATCTTATCAGCATGCACTTATGCTCCTTGCTTTTGTGCTCACTATCTCCTTTCTTCCCTTGGGGCTCGTTGCTAGGGTGTTCCCCATGTCGAGCTTATATCTCCTTCGCACTCGTATATTTTTGCCCTCACTAATATCTTGGTGAAGTCTTAAAGATATCTCTTCTTGAGTGAGAAAAAAAATCATTCTTGAGTAGCCCAGCTTTAAGAGCAGTCATGACCACTGACTAATCCAAATCGTGTAGTTGTGGCATTGAAGAAGTTAATGTACTCTTGGAGTGACTTGTCATCTCACTGCTTAATACTGATGAGTGAATCCGAGCCACGATGCTGTTCATAGTTGCTGACGAAGTGAGTTGCAAACAATTATTGAGTTCCTCAAAAGAATTGATCGAGCCAGGCTGAAGGCTTAAGACCAATATTGAGTGGCTCTCCACAAAATGGATGGGAACATTCAGCAGCGAGTTCTATCAGTTACTCCATGGAAGAGCAATAGAGCTTTAAAACTCTCCAAATGATCAACGGGATCTGATGTCTTGTCATACGGCTCCAATTGCAACATCTTGAGCTATGAGGGAGTGACTCATCTATGATCCTCTTAGAAATGCGGATCGATGTTAAAGCTGAGCTCCTCTCCATGCTACTAGGTTCGATCTTACAAGCCTCGATTCACTGTTGCATCTCTTGAAATTCCCTATCCACCTAGACGTCTCGAGCAGTGTGAAGTTTGTGATGTTGAGGAGAGAGGTTGCCTGGGGTGGAGTCTTTCTCGAACTGCATGGTCAGTGAGCACCACCTATGCTATCCTCAATTGAGGCTCATGGGTCAGCTGTATCGACTGTGCCCTTATCTCGAACTATGAGGAGGTAAATATTGTCTCATCAATCTAGCTTGATTTCGGGATAAGGCTTCTTAGGTAGGCTGAGCTGCAGTAGTCAGCTGCATTCCTTTCTACCACAATAGTTAAAGCCTGTACCTGCTGAATGAGGCTATTAAGCTGGTCGTAGGAGATCGCTGGTGCAGGTTGAGGAGGTGGTGATACCTGGACCAATTCTGGCGCAATGGCTTCCTATGAGATATCACTGGGTCATGCGTCATTGGAATGCTGAGAGGTATTTGAAGCTCCTCTTTATGACCTCATAACAAAATATTCTCTCTTAAAACAAGCTTTGAAAAGGAATTATGGCCCATCCTCTAGCGCCAATTCATTGCTGTCAAATCCCAAATCAAAAAGGTTGGAGTTGATCTACCCAAATGAAGGATAAGTGGTGGACTCCTCGGCTGAAGATGAGGTGGAGGGGTCCTCGACTAGAGATGGGTGCTAAGAAAAGTTCTCCTGAGTGTTGGGGCTAGGCCTACAAAAAGTCTCTGATCGAAAGGTTTTCTGATGGGGACACTCTGATGCTCTAGTTAGCTGGAACTTAGAGAACAGTGAGAGAAAGTATGGAGTGTCATGAGACATTTTCGATAGCTTATCTGGGGTTCCTTTTCTTTCTATTTATAGAGGATGAGTAAGAGTTGTAACATCAAAAGAACTAAAAAGTACACATCGATCGCATTAGCAATGATTGCACCCATGTTTGGGATGTAAAGCTAGCTAATAGTTGCCGTTTGAAGCATAATCGAATCCTGACAGTTAGGATTTCTTCATCTGATCTTTCCATAATAGTAAGAAGAATTATTCATCTAAAATGATCATCTTGCTAGATCAGAATGACCGGCCAAACAGACCATACTCCCTAGATTTCTTTAGGTTGGCTATAGCCGACTCTTACTCATCTCGACCATACCCGAGGACTTGGTCGGCCAAGGCCAAGATCGAGGTCCACAACACCATCCTTTTCAATTCATATCTTGCTTTTTCTTAAAAAATTAAAAATATAAAAAGAACATGTTTATTAGTTGTAATATAAATATATACATGTCAAAAGAGCAAGTGTAGGATATTTAAGTTAGTCAAGTTTGTTCACAAATAAAGCATTGAAAATTTTATTATATGGCATCTATAAATTCAGGTGCAGCTTTAGAAATAAAATTACTATTTTCTTTATGGTCCTCCATGTGTGGGCTTGCGTGTGTTCAATTCCCAAATCTCCTACCTCATCCTCTCCTATCTTAAATATTTGATGTCCCTTCCCTTCCTATTTAACACCCTTTCTCCACTTTAATCTTCTTTTGCAGCCTCTTCCAATGTTCCTCATAAAAATATAAGATTGTCACACCCCGAATCCAGCATCTGAATCGGTCATATGATACGATTGCATGAACTCTAGAGTAATACCTTAGACATCTTATAAGGCCTAAAATAAATAAAATTTTAAATATTTTAAATAAATAAATAAATACCAAACATGTCAACTGAGTTGATTCATCATAATAGATAGTCAATATGTTCAATTATAATTATTAAAAATTTATGAGTATCAAAAATTGAATGAACTAATGCACTAAGAGTTTCAGCACTTCTTCTCACCCAATCCATAACCAAGTATTATGTGTCTCTAAAAAAAATATAATATAAAGGTATGAACTTTCCAGCTCAATAAGAATCATCATACATTTACACTAATATAATAATTAAATTAAAATACCAATAAGCATATTAAAATGAAAATATGAAGACTGATATCATATATCTAAAATAACTCAAATATTGATATATACATGCATCAAATATTTTATCAAAGAAATGAATCATCACATGCCAATAAGTAAAATTTTAAAAAAATTATAGGAACATCCTTCAACTTTAGTCTAATTTACTTATCCCCCTCAACTTTAAACATATCAAACTAGTTCTTCAAATTTTCAAGATCTTTTAATATGTTCTTCCCATCTATCTCCATTCATTGAATGATATCATTATTTATAAAATGATCAACTACCCTTATCCTTATCTTCTTCCTTCTTTTTCTCCGATTGCTCTCCTTCTCTACCTCCGGTGCCGACATCTCTCCTCTCTCCTTCCGCATCCTCCTCTTACTCCTCATCTCCTTCTTCTCCTCATCGTCCTTCTCCAAGCCCTTCCCTCCAATTTTCTCCTCTCCCACTTCTACTCCTCCTCCAAGCCTGTCCATATCCCTCTCCATGGTGACTCTCATCTCCGTCCCTTTCTTACCGGCAATCTCTTCTTCCCTCTTTTGCTTCCTCCTCATCCACTTTTTTCTTTATTCTTCTCCTCTTCCAAGCTCACTCACGACCTCTTTTTTCTTCCTATTTCTCTTCATCTACTTCTTTCCGCCTCCTCTTCCTCCTCCTCTAAGACCGGTTGTGAGCCCTCTTCCTCCATAGTAGCTCCCTCCATCTCCGCCTATTTTGTCGGTGAACCCTTCTTCTTCAGCCTCCCTTTCCTCCTCTTTCTCCTCTCCTACTTCTCCTCCTCCTCCTCCAAGTCCGTCTATCTCTCCTTCTCCATCTACTCCTCTCTTTTCTCCCTCATTTTTTTCTCCTCACCCACTTTTCTCATCATCTTCCTCTTCCTCTAAACACACCCATGAGTGCTGTCCCTTCTTGCTCATCCTCTTCCTCTTATCCCCTTCTCCTCCTTCTCTTCTTCCTCCTCCAATCCTACCTATGAGGCTTTTAACACTGTCCTCCCTTCCATGTCGACTTCTGTGGTCTCACTCTTTCTCTCCACAGTAACTCTCTCTATCTCCATCTCTTTCTTTTTAGTGATCCATCTAATATGAACAAAGAGTATTATTGACTATTGAAATAAAAATTAATACTGTTAGTTGGTAAGTGAATAGTATGACAATATTGGAATATTTCAAAAATTTGAAGGATTAATTTGACATATTTTAAAGTTGAAGGGGTATAAATGAAATTAGGTTAAAGTTAAAGGGGTGTTTCTATAATTTATTCAAACTTTCATTCAGCTTTGGCATCACTAGTCTTATTATTCGTTTCTCTTTTCATAATTTAAATTTGGTAATCTTTATCTTTCCAGCTTTGGACTAACCAAGATCATGTCTCAATTTATGTTCCATCAAATTCTCATGGGTAAGCCCGTGGTGGCTATCCCAGACATAAGCTTCTAGAGTCCATTCCATGCATAAGCCAATGAAGATTATCCCAAGCATAAGTTCCTAACCGGCTATCTCAAGCATAAGCGCTTAGAGGCTATCATATGTATAAGCTCATGGAGGCTATCTCAAGCATAAACTCTTGAAGACTATCTCACACGTAAGCCTATGGAGGCTATCTCAGACATAAACTCCTGGCCAACTATCGTAGATATAAACTCTGAAGGCTATCCCATGACAAGATTAATCAAAACCATTTCTTATTCATTTGATTATTTATGCTTTAGTCTTAACAAATTTGATTCCAAATTTATCGACAAATTTCTTACAAAGTTTCAAAATGATTAAAGTTACTTGCCACATAATATATCTTTAACATTGATGTTTACATACAACATTAACTATAAATAATACTCACATTGAAAATCACATAAGCCATATCATCTCATGCAAATCAAATCTCATGATGCAAATCCAATGGGATATGTCAATAAACAAATATTTATACCGATGATCTAGTATGGAGATTCTTATCACAATCGGTGACAAATAGAACTCAATATATTATGATTTGAGAGTCAAAAAATCCTGCTTGATATTCTCTTATCTGATGGATTGTTCTTCTACAGAACCAAAGTAATATTATAAAATAAGATCCAATAAATAGAATCAATTATCTAGAACCCTCTATCGGGTTCACCAGAGTCCACCTCCCAATCCCTAGAATTTTTTTAAAAAATTTTCTAATCCATCTAAGAGAGAGAAAATAAATAAATAACAAAAAAGAGAGAGAAAGAAGAACCCTCTCTTCTTTTCTTCCTCTTCAAAATAGGAGATATCCTCCCCATTTTCTTCTTCCAAGTATGGCGATGGAAGACCTGGAGCCAACCCAGCTATGGCTGCTCCTGATAGTGGCAGCCAGGGCTGATGGGAGTCAATGGAATTAAAAGAAAAATAAGGACTGCCCTATTTAAAAGTAAATCTAATAAATTACTAGCTCTAAATGGTGGGGAAATACTTAGAAATGAATAGGATAAACGAGGCTAAATCCTTTACCTAGATCCAACGAAGCTAGAGGAAGGGTTTCGACAATCTCTTCCCAACACCAACTCAAGGAAAAATTTGAGAAATCTTGGACGATCCATGGTGATTTCTCAAGCAACTGAGGTGGAATCCAAGGGAGGGGAAGGGGGCTTCTTATAAACAGGATTCCTAACCTAAGTCCAACACCCACTGGCTCCGATCTCAATAGAATCAAGAGAGATGAGTCTTCTTCCTCCCTTCCATACACATGCCGCGCATGTGCTATATCAGGCGAGCCCTAATTACTTCAGGCCGGATCCAAGAGTCCAAAAAAGATTGGGCTATTACAGATGAGTTGATATTATATTGCCTATTTTTATTCTACTCATTTTATTCTTCTTTATTATTACTTTTTTTTGGCATACAACGATTCTTGAAGTCTATAATATAAAAATATAAGGTATGCTAGTAGTATTGCCTCAACTTGATTCATTTTTTAATTCTTGCATTTAAATTTTTATATTTATTATATATATATACTAAAATATGATAAAAATTCTTTATGAGAGGTGTTTGGTATGGGGTGATCCACCTAGGATTAAGGGTAATTTGGATGAAGGTGATGAGTTCACTATGTTTAGTTGCATCTCAGTGATCCTGTATAGTAATAATCCTTGATCACCCCTGTTGCGGTTGGTTTCTGATTAATGCCGGAAGATAAGGGAATCCAACATTGAAACAACCTACAAAAAAGTTTGAACCGAAGGATGGTGCTCCAACGAAGATTCTCCGACGCTCAAGTCAGAATGTGCAAATAAAGAAGCAGAGTTTTGAGCTTAATGAAAATAGATTACTTATCTGAATCCTCGAGGTTTGGGTATTTGTAGAGAAGATGGCTGTGTAATCATTTTTGAAATACTGGCCGATCGAATCTGGTGCAATGATTTTATTGTGATTCTCCGAATCAGATGGTTATACTGACGAGATTCTCTGGATCAGATGGATATTCTGACATGATTCTTCGAATCAGATGGTTACATTCAGATAAGAATGATAGCTGTGGTCAGTTAGTGCCTGCCTTTTATATCTAAGTCTAGTTGATCCACTTCCAAAGGAAGATCAAAGAGTGTGGCGTGCCAACTAGAAATTGGGACTAATAGCTTTCCAATCAAGGCTCGGTTAGATGGGTTGATCTGAAAGTCCCACTGACCTGCAGTTGTTATGCTGATTAGAGGTTGTCCCATTATACTAGCCAAATAAGGATCGGATGTGTCTGGAGGTCAACTAGCTGATCCTCTGATTGAAGGTCGGAATAGACATTCGAATTCGGCCCGACTATGAGTCAGACCGACCACAACAATCAGGCCGCTTGAGAGATGTCAATATGGACTTGATAGGTCATCATGGGCTTAAGTCTCCATACATCACCAGTCCATTCTAAATTACTCTTAACAGATATCTCCCTACTCTCTAGTCTGAGCTCTGGTCGGGCTATGGAAGTATTTATTCTGACATTCTGAATGGCCGAAGATGTGAAAAGCCTTTTTAAACTATGCATCTGCATGCGATTTTTTAGGTAAAAAAATGGTCGAACTAATGATGAAATTTTTGAAATCTGCACGGACGCCACTCTAGATGCCGCTCTTTTCTACTGGGATGCATTAAATATGAAGACCGTCAGCCAGTTGTTGAGCTAATGAAGGCTTGATGTGTGACTCATTTTTGGAATTGGTATTGACTTGACATCCTTCAAGAGATATGCGTCATTCTACTAAAAGGGATGGCGTCTTCTGTTTTACCTCCCTTATTTTGTTTATCTATGAAGTCTTTCTTCCTCTGCCATTTTTCTTGCTCTTAAGTTCTCACAGATAGATTTTCTTCTTTCTTCACTGTGTGAAGAGCTCTCGAAAGATAGTTGCCTCCTTTTGATTTCTTACTTGAAGGTTAGTCCCTCTTACTTTCTTCTTTGGTATTTCTTCCTTTCATTTTCCCCTTAGGTCTCTACTTCCATGGCAGATTCCAAAATTCTATGAGTGAGAGTCTCATGTGAAAGAAAATGAAGGATCCAAAAATTCTAGGTTCAAAATCAATACTCAATTTGGACCCAGAGAGATTCAACCCGAGTTGACTTTGAGTGACCTAGAGTTGCTCCGAGCTCAATACTCCATTCTGGATGGGTTCCACCTTGAACTTTTTGATTCTAGTGCTCGAGTCCACGATCCACCTGTTGGGAATAGTGTCCCAAAGCCAATCATCAGCCTGTTGACGGTTGTGCTCC
>KE504817.1:198438-210995 GCA_000441515.1 Elaeis oleifera
GTGTTCTGAACACAGTACAGTAAAAATTTACTGTTTCAAATTTGAATTTCAATTTAATGTATGCTGTTATATCATATTTAGATCCTAGTGTAGGGTTAATAAGTATTAATTAATGAGATTAATTAATAATTTTACTGTAAATAATAATTTTGAAAAAGTTTTAAATTACCATTTTGTCCCTGCACTGAATTTTTGCTTCACCACCGCCAGGTCGATTAGTGGTGTACGAGGAAAATCTTCGAGCAGATCTCAGATTTTTCATCTTTTCCTTTATTTTCGAGCTTTTTAGGTTCTATGGGATTGCTTTCTGTTCTGTGTCCCCAATTTTTTTAGGTATATCATAGGATGTCTTGTCCTTTGCTCTCGGATGGGAGTCCAACCTTCAATTCCTCTCTTTCGAGCTCTCCTCACATTAAAAAAATACCCATATGCTGATTGGCTGTATGTTTCCTACCAAAGAGGTACCACTCTCCTAGTCTCTGGTGCTCCCTCATCTATTCATGGCTGAAGAGCCGTTTCTTTTTATTTCTTGTGCGTCGATAGAAGATTGAGGGATTCTGAATCGGGATCAGATCGAAGCCTCATCTTTGAAGCCCACAGAGTTGAGTGCTGAGAAAAAAAAAAGACTTAGTGATCTTCTAGATCGTAACGCTTTTCATCTGGATGAGCTTTTATCTGATGAATCTCTTTTCTCGATGAAACTTTCTTCTAGCGAACCTAGAAGTGAGTGGGTTCTCTCATGCTTTCTTTCTTTTTCTTTATATATACATATATGTATGTATGTATGTGTGTGTGTATGTATGTATGTATGTACTTATGTATGTATGTATGTAAAGCTTTCTAACTTGACGTTTGTTGAACAATTATAGAGATAGAACCCTCGGCAAAAGATATTGTGAAATTGAAGGCCTCTCTTCCACAAAAGAGAAAGACACGGGCCACCGAGATCAAGAGAAGAAAAAAACTGAAATCTATCGAGCTCAGCCAAGAGCCTGTGTCCGCCGACTAAGCACTTTCTTTCGAGATCGAAATAGTTTTGGCAACACCTGCACCTACTCCAACCTTGATCGCCGACTTTCGAGAAGAGATCGTCGAGCGACCCCAATTTTCCAAGACTTTTGTTCAGGACGGGTCTTCTAAGAAGATCGATGATAATGAGGCTCTTCCTGACAACATTCCAGAGGACTTATTTTTCAAGACTGAAAGTAGCTCGAAAACTATCGAAAACTCCGTCATTCCGACGAAGCTGGAGCAAATGGACAAGATGAGCATTTTTTATCTAAGAAAGCTGTCCTTGACCATTGGCCATTAGGTATGGTATTTATTGTGTTATCCCTTTCTTCTTTTTAATCATTATGCTCCTTCTGACTTAGTCGATTTGAAATACAGCTGCTCCATATTCTTGTCAATCTGTTGGATCACTCAGCCAGGGAGGCTCAAGCGCAAGAGATCGAGAAGAAAGCTGAGATAGATGCCTAGATAGCTCGGACGAAAGCTAAGGAACTGGAGGCTGAGACTAAGTATCTCCAAAGGGCCCTCGAGCAGGTGAAGTCCAATCTTGCCCTTGCCCTAAAGAGGGAGAAAGAGGAGGAGAGAAGAACTGAGGAATGCATTCAAGATGCCAGACGCTCCTCCATTGAGAAATTCAAGGCATCACCTACCTTCGTCGAGGAGATGGCTTGAGCAGTTGAGACATTTAGAGTGTCTGAAAAAAATTGAAATAGCCACATGACCTTCAGTGAGAGGATTTTTCATCAGGCCCACAAAGAAGGCTGGGCTGACTACTAAAAGCTGATAGAGGAGGAGCATCTAGAGCTTGATCTCGCCTTCCTGGACAATGAAGATGAAGAAGAAGATGGCAAGAAAATCCATGTTATCTCCAAGCTCCCTGCTTTCGAGAAGAAGAAAGTTGCCAAGCTGCCCTCCTTTTCAAGTGCTGACGTAGGTCTCTCGAAACCTCCTTCAGATACGACTCTCAAAGAGAAGGTCGGAGATTAAACACTTGTACTTTGTCTCCTCTTTTTTTGTTATTTTTGTCTATCTCTGTAAAAACTTCAATTAATAAAATAAATTATAAGCTTTTTGAATTTATCACTTTCAATTATTTGTATAGTCGGTGGATGATATTTGTAACATCGGCTCGATAGCCGCTGCTCCTTTACTGACCACTCCTCTTTCTCCAGTGATGACAGTCGAGATTAAAACTCATATTGAGAGCTTGAAGAAGAAACTTAAATTTTTTGAGAAAAAGGCTGTCAATTGGGGAAAGAGACTGTAAAAAATTCAAAAAAAACTTGATGAGGGCGAGAAAGAAGCCAGCAAACTCCAACTAAAAGTTCAGTGAGGAATTGTAACTCATAGTGCTGAGAAGGCACAATTAACTGAAGATATACTGAGGATATCCGATGCAGCAGAAAAAAATCTTGGGATGTGGCGACAAAACTGACTGTATATCGTTGTCAGCTTGACTCTGCTCATGGAGAAATTTGTGCCTTAGAGTCTTTGATTAAGTACAGGAAGTTTGGATGGGCGAGATCCGAGCATACATTACAAATTCAAAATGAACTCTGCAACATCAGAAAAAAATTTCAAAGTTGCAAAAGGCATTGGATAGCAAAAGATAGTCATCGCTCCCATGGACGTACAATAGCGAGATATCCAAGTGACCACTCCAATCACCGTCGTCAGCCTAGGAGAGCCTCTTTCGGTTACCCATGGCTACAGATCCCAATCGAAAGAGCAGAAACTAATAGGTCAATCTCCGGTAGAAGGAGAAAGAGCTGCTTCTTCTGATCCAATGAACAACTAATAGATAGTTCTTGATTGACGATCCATACGGTCTTTGCTGGCGGACGTCATTCTGGTTACAGTTTTAGTCTTAATGCAGTTCGAGTTTTATATCCAGAACTCGATCTATCCTAGCTTCCTAATCCCGACATGGACATGGACGATACTTTAATATAGCTAAAGAAGAAGTGAGAAAATACTTACGTATTTTCTGAATTCGTAATTTCTCATAGAGTAGATGCGTCGAAGATCTTGATGGTGGGGTACTTTCTAAGGCTGATGAAGTACAATCAGCTAACGATGCCCTCCATCCGTATAGTCTAATATCTTTCTCTCTCTTTTTAATGTTAGACAAAGAGCTGACTAGACTCCTGTAAATTTTCTTCATCGAAATGAAACAGTTATTTTTTCATTCATGCATTTATAATTTTCTTCTTTTATATTGCTATTTTTTGAATCATGCTGATTTCATATGATTGCCATAGAACTAAGTTTAAATATAAGTCGATCAAAGGCTTTTAGTATCGCAAGACTGATCAGAGGTTAAGTTTAAATATTTCAAAGCCGATCAGAGGTTGAGTTTAAATATCTCAAGATCGATCAGAGACTGAGTTCAAATATCTCAAGATCGATCAGAAGCTGAGTTCAAATATCTCAAAATCGATCAGAGATCGAGTTTAAATATCTCAAAGCCGATCAGAGATCGAGTTCAAACATCTTAAAGCTGATCAGAGACTGAGTTTAAATATCTCGAGATCAATCAGAGGTCGAGTTTAAATATCTCAAGACCGATCAAAGATCGAGTTCAAATATCTCAAGATCGATCAGAGATCGAGTTCAAATATCTCAAAGCTAATCAGAGGTTGAGTTCAAATATCTCAAGATCGATAAGAGGCTGAGTTTAAATATCTCAAGGTCGATCAGAGATCGAGTTCAAATATCTCAAGACCGATCAGAGGTCAAATTCAAATATAAAAGTGCCGATGTTGGCAAATTGAAGTGTTCATTCGAGCGTATACTTTAGTAAATTTATAATATCACTGGTAATACATGTGGAGATTAATTGAGTTCCACAATCTTTGGAGTGGAGTTCTGTCAAGCTGCTTCAATTTATAAGTCTCGAGGCGCACTGCTTCATCTACTTGATAAGGACCTTCCCAGTTGGGTGATAGCTTCTCCTGCTCAGTAGGTTGTGAGACTTCAACGCGTCGCAGCACCAAATCGCCAACTCAGAATTTCTTAGACTTGACTCGAGAATTGTAATATCTGGCTATCCTTTATCGGTAGGAAGCCATTCTCGTGGCAGCTCGTTCTCTACTCTCCTCAACCAAGTCAAGGTTGGTTCGCAACCATTCTAAATTGATGTCCTCGTTGTACTCCTCAACCCTGAGGGAAGAAAGTTCGATCTCAACTAGTATAACAGTTTCGATTTCGAATGCAAGGTTGAATGGAGTTTCACCGGTCGGAATCCTCTGAGTCGTTCGATATGTCCACAGCACATGATATAATTCATCCACCCAGGACTCCCAATCTGATTGAGTCTAGCCCTCAGACCTTGCAAGAGAGTCCTGTTTGTCACCTCAGCTTCTTCATTAGCTTGTGGGTATCCAACTGACGTGAAGCATTGTTCAATCTCAAGATCTTCATAAAAATCTCAAAGTCGGGAGCCACTGAACTATCTGTCATTGTCAGTTATCAGCACCCTCGACAGACCGTAGCGGCAAATGATGGATTTTCAGATGAAGTCTTTAACCTTAGCCTCTGTAATATGGACTAGAGGCTCGGCCTCCATCCACTTCGTAAAATAATCAATAGCCATCAAGAAGAATTTATGCTAACCTAAGGCTTGAGGAAAGGGACCCAAAATATCCATTCTCCACTGAGTAAAAAGCCATAGAGCGACGATGGGAGCAAGGGATACCGCTTGTTGATGTTGAATATTAAAAATTTTTGACAGCAATCATACTTTTTAACAAAATTTGAGATGTCTTTTGCATTGAAGGCCAATAATAATCTTGCCGAAAGAATTTTGTAAGAAAAAAATTTTGCACCCAAATGATTTCTACATATTTCCTTGTGGACCTCCCTTAGTGCATAGTCTGCCTCGGACGATCGCAGACACCTCAGAAGTGAAAGAGAGAAGGATCGCTTGTACAACTTGTCATCATGAAGCACATATCGAGTAGCCTGATTACGGATTTTTCGAGCTTTTCAATTGTCTGATGGTAATTCGCCCGATCTGAGGTACTTTAGCAAGGGGTCAGTCTAATAGGACTCTTCATCAATTTGCTGGATGGCATGAGATTCCTCCAAGCTCAAGGTTTCCAATACCTCGATGTAAGTGCCTCTTTGAAAATCATGCGGTATGGAGGTTGCTAGCTTTGACAACATATTCGTCCTGTATTTTGCATCCGAGGTACCTGTTGGATATTAAAGCTTAAAAAGATATGATTAGTTCTTTCACCTTTTTGAGGTACCTCTTCATATTTTCTTTCGAACTTCATATTCATCTTTGACTTATACCATCACCAGTTGAGAATCACTGAAGATCTTCAAGTGTTTGGCTCTCACATCTTTTGCAAGTCTGAGGATGGCAATCAAAGCCTCATACTCTGCCTCATTGTTGGTTGTTGAAAATTCAAACCGTAGAACGTACTCCGCCACATCACCCTTCGGTCCAGTTAAATGATCCCAGCTCCTGATCTCGATGAATTGAAAGATCCATCCACATAAAATTTATCGATCCTCAGGATTAGGGTCCATATTTATTTGTTCCTCTAGTGCCATCGAGCTACCTTTCGCAGCCTTTGATCTCTCCTCGTCAGGGATGGTGCACTCAAAGACGAAGTCTGCTAAGATCTGAGCTTTAATTGAAGGTCTTGGATGAACTTAATGTTGAACTCGGAGAGCTGCAAGGCACATTTTTCAACCCATCCCAACGTATTCGGACGATAGAGGATTGCCTTGATCGATTGATCTGTAAACAATATTATGGTATGAGCTTGAAAATAGAGTCGGAGCTTCTTTACTGTGATGACTAGAGCAAATATTAACTTTCCAACCTTGTATATCTGGTTTCTGCATCCTGAAGGACTTTACTTGAGTAATATACAAGTTTTTGAATTCATCCTCCTTTTCGGATAAGAATCGAACTAATTACTGTTGGAGATATGGCAAGATAAAACAGCAATTCTTCTCCTGACTGGAGCTTTGTAAGCAAGGGTGCCGAGCTAAGGTATTGCTTCAATTCTTCAAATATTTTCTGACACTCAATCGTCCATTGAAAATCCTTTGGCTGCTTGAGGGTTTGAAAAAAAACAAACATCTCTCAGCCGATCTATAGACGAAACGATTGAGTGAAGCGATCCTTCCAATGAGATGCTAAACTTTCTTTACATTTTTTGATGGAGACATCTCCAGAATCATCTTTATCTTCTCCGGATTCACTTCAATTCCTCATCGGGAGATCATAAATCTGATAAACTTTTCAGAGCTAACTCCAAAAGCATATTTCATGGGATTCAATCACATCTGGAATCGACGTAGGGTGCTGAAAGTTTCTTAGAGGTCGGCTATGTAGTTCTGAATTGCTCGATTTTTTATCAATATATCATCCATATAAACATCAATGTTGTGACCAATTTGATCTTTGAATACTTTATTCACCAGTCGCTGGTATGTCGCCCTTGCATTATTTAGCCCAAAGGGCATCACCCTGTAACAATAGAGCCCAAAGTCAGTAATAAAGGCCATTTTCTCTTCATCCTCAGGTGCCATCTGGATTTGGTTATAATCGGAGAAGGCATCCATGAAGGTGAAGAGCTCGTGCCCAGAAATGGCATCCACCAATTGATCTATTTGAGGAAGAGGATAACTGTCTTTGGGGCAGGCTTTGTTCAAGTCAGTGAAGTCGATGCACATGCATCATTTTCCGCTCGCCTTCTTGACTAGCACCATGTTGGAGAGCCAGTCAGAGTAAATTACTTCTCGAATGAAACCAGCCTTGATGAGCTTGTCTACTTTCTCAACAATTGCTTTTTGGCACTCTGCAGTAAAGCTTCTCTTCTTCTGCTTTATAGGGTGAAAAGTTAGATCCACCCTCAAGTGATGGGTCATCACCTCCGAATCTATGGCAGACTTATCTACTGCTGCCCAAGCGAACAGGTCCTACAAAAGAGCAGTTAGCCGAGCTTTAGTTATCTGATCTATGGATGATCCGATTTTCATAGTTTGATGAAAATTTTTTTTTCTCAGAGGAATCTCCACCAGATCCTCAGACGGCTAAGCATGCTCCTCAGCCAGATCATCGCAGGCGTCCAAATCTATTGGGAGTTCAGATTGGGATGCCACTGGCTGTTCCTCCATCTGTAGCTTAGCAACAAAGCACTGTCGAGCCATGATTTGATTGCCTCGAACTTGTCCCACTCTCATCTCTTTCGAAAACTTCATCATTAAATAGTACTTGACACTACTACCTTCAGCGCCCCTAGACTTGATTAGTCAAAAATTATATTGTAGGCTGACGGTAAGTTAAGCACAAAAAAATCAACATGAATAGTCACTTGTCTGGGCTTGGTTCCTATCGTAAGAGGCAGTCTTATAGTTTCCTCCGAAATTACTGAACTTCCAGAGAAATCTTGGATAGGAGTACTGAATTTACTCAGCTATTCTAGAATAAACCCCATTGCAGTGAAGGCAGCAAAGTACAAAATATTGACTGAGTTTTCATTACATTGTAGTCAACGATATTAGCAATAATAACTACCGCATCATTCTGTGGAGTTTGTACACCTCAGCATCTTATTCAGTGAAGACTATTGGTTCCTTGAGCTGAGGCTTCTTTGCCGCATGTGGCTCCACCAATCCAGACGACCCCCCAATTATTATGTTAATTTCACCTCGCAGGGTTGATCTTCTACTGTCGCCTGCCCCTCAGCCTGTGGTTGTGCTAGAGCCAGTTGAGGTTGAGGCTAAGGAGGCTAGCACTGTCGCTGCTGAAGTGCGGGGCGCTTCTGCTGCTGCTGTCCAGCCCTTGGAGGATATCGACGTGGAGGATCTTATCATCGAATGAACTAATCTAGCCTCCCTTCTCAGATCAAACGCTTAATTTTCTTCTTGAGCTGGTAACAATCCTCAGTATCATGACCGTGGTCACGATGATAGAGGTAATACTTGTCCGGATTGCAGCACCCTAGGTTTGTTCGTATTTTGGAGGTGGAGGCAGCTCGGCTCATACTTCCATCAAGATCTCTCTTCTAGAAGTGTTCAATGGAGTGAGATCACCAAATTGCCTTGGAGGTGAATGATTTCTCCTCGGCAAAACATTCCTTTTCCTCGACGAAACCTTGAGCGATGGCAATTTTCACTATTTTGTTTGGGCAAGCGAGCTCTTCTCTGCTCTTGATTCTCCACAGCTAGGGTTGCTCGAACGATTTTCTCCATCAAAGAATCTTCTAATCGGACATATTTCTCTATTCGAGCCAATATTTTTGAGAAATTCTAGAGAAAAGTCTTCAACAGCGACTTTTTGAAGTCACCCATCAATAATCTGCTCTTTAGGACGAACATTACGATCGAGTGATCTAGGTCACGGACTTCCAATATAGCTCTGTTGAAACGAGCTACGTAAGATCGAATGGACTCGCCCTCCTTTTACTTGATAGTCTGGAGATAGTCCGAATATTTCTGCTGCCACCGGCTGGTAATGAAATAAGCAACAAAAGCCTAACTTAGCTATTGAAAAGAGTGAATAGAAGTCAACTTCAGACTGGAATACCAATATCGGGCCGCCTTCTTTAAAGTCGAGGGAAAAGCCCAGCATAAAATAGCGTCAGAAGCATCCTGAAGAAGCATTACTGCTCAGAAGTAGTTGATATGATCTATGGGATCTGTGGTCCCATCGTAGCTCTCCAGCTAAGAAATCTTGAAGTTTGGTAGGATAGGCTCCTGGAGAATGCTCGCCACAAAAGACGGTTCAAAATCGAACCCATCGGATGATGCTGACGGGTTGTTGCAAATCTGCTGGATCTTCCAATCCATTTCTCGAAGTCTTAGCTCGACTTTCACATCTAAGTTGGTATGCGCTTCAGAGTGCGGAGGTGATCGTCAATCGGGGGTTGAATCATGCCCCGATGGAGAACTCGAAGACCGCTGTCTCCTTGGTTCTCGGGTCTGATCCACTACCATTCGCTGGGCTAGAGGGACTTGGGTTTGAGTCACCGATCAAAGTGCCGGCAGAGGTTGAATCGCTGCCTGAACGACAGTCATGAGTTGCTGCACCTGTTGAAAAAATAGATTGAACTGCTCCACGATCACCACTGCGGGTTGCTATGCCGGCATAGAAACTTCTACCATCGGAGGTGCAGGGGCAGAATGATTTATTTCATTTTGTACCTGTCAAGAAGTAAAGGCGTTGGTTCGCCGAGAGGATGTTCTGTGTAGAGACATCATTGAAAGTTTTTGATTTGTCTGCTTCTTCTATAGAACCAGAGATTCGGCCTTTCCTCTATTTATTGTGACTGGTTTCTGGTTAACGTCGGAAGATAAGAAAACGCAGCATTGGAACAACTTACAAAAAAATTCGAGCCGAAATATGGTGCTCCTACGAGGATCCTTCGAAGCTCAAGTCAGAATACACAAACAGAGAAGTAGAGTTTTGAGCTTTATAAAATGGATTATTTATCTAGATCCTCAGGGTTTGGGTATTTATAGAGAAAATGGCTATGTAACCATTTTTGAAAGATTGGCCAACCGAATCTAGCATAATGATTTTGTCACGATTCTTCGAATCAGGCTGTTATACTGGTGAGATTTCCTAAATCAGACGGATATTCCGATATGATTCTCCGAATCAAGCAATTACGCTCAGATAGGAATGACAGCTATGGCTAGTTAGTGCCTGTCTTTTATATCTAGGTCTGGTTGATCTGCTTCCAAAGAAAGATCAGAGAGTGTAGCATGCCAACTAAGAATTGAGACTGATAGCTTTCCAATCAAGGCTCGGTTAGACAGGTTGATCCGAAAGTCCAACTAACCTACAGTTGTTATGCTAATCAGAGATGTCCCATTATGCCAGCCAAATAAGGATCAGATGTGTCTGGAGGTCGACCAGTTGATCCTCCAACCGAAGGTCAGAACAGACATTCGGATTCGACCCAACTATGAGTTGGGCCGACCACAACAATCAAGCCGCCTGAGGGATGCCGATATGGACTTGATAGGTCATAATGGACTTAAGTCTCCATACATCACCGGTCCATTCCAAATTACTCCTAACAACCCTTATTTTTCAAATCACCATTTAAGAGAAATCCATCCTTAAGGATAGGCATCCAAAATTACTCCAACATGGTGATCTTGAGATAAAATTTTAGGATAATTTTATCCCTTGATTTAATAGTTGAGTATTGGCCAAATGCCTGCATGTTGTACTAAAAAAAGTACCACTCGGGAAAGAGCAGTCGAGGAAAGAGCACTTGTGAAGAAGTATCGTCCGTGAAGGATTTGGATTGCCATCTTGTTTCCTTTCTCTTTTTTCCTCTTTTATTTTATCTATAGTGATTTTTTGATTGTAAGGTATTGATTTCTTTATTTTCTGATTTCTTATGTTTAATTGGATCTCTCTTATTTTTGAATATTGATATCTACGTAGAAAATCATGCTTTTTTCATCCCGTGGATTTTATTTTATATTTGAGATGCTTAGATTTTTTTAATAACGTTGTCTTATAGGTCTATTATTTCATAAGATGTTTGGTTAGAATTCTACGAGCATAAATTTCTTAGAACTCTGTCTGTGCCCTCAATGTTGAATTCAACTTTATCTTCCTTTTGAAATTGTAAGTTGCACATATTCCAGCTGGCCATAAATTCAAAGACTTCATAAAGAGTAATGGGCCAGTAGACTGGTTGACCAGAAAAGCTAGTATCATCAAAGAATACAAGCTTCGGATAGCTGATTTGTTTGTGACCAAACTGATTCCCATACCACCATCCCCTCCTACCCTCCAAACGCAAAAAAAAGGACAGTGAATAGCTTCAAACAAAAGTGCAATGGTGCCGTAGTTCAGTTTTGCATATATCATATTTTGTATGATATATAAAAATCAAATATTTTCCTCTATCTAATATCAAATATTTTACTTCTATACTTTTTTTTGTGGACAGATTTTTTTTTTTCTCATTCTTCTACTAATAATAGAACAACAAGAAAATTGTGTACCTAAAAAAGAATATTCTATGAATTTACATGGGAAAACTATTTAGAAAAATTGCTAGTTTTCCTCTATATATCATCATTGATTTATCTTGACGTATGTCATCATTGATTTATCTTGATAAATTTGTTCATCACTTTCTGAAAATACTAGTAACAAAATAATGACTAAATTTATGATACAAATTCATCTAGAAGTTGGCTAGAAAATAGTTGAGAGCCTTTTCTTTCTCTTTCTAAGTTAATAATAAAGCCTTTATCTCGGAGGAGCTAATGATGACTCTCATCACAAAGTGCTGATTTGCTTAATTGCTTTATTATTTGAATACAACCATTATAAGAATCAGCATGTTTATTAATTTATAGGAATTAGAATATATAAAAAAATTATTCTTGCCTATATTAGAGGTATTTTTGATATTATATGGTTAATGATCTTGGATTCCCATCTTATTTTTTTTCTAATTGTAGTGATTTCTTGATTGCGAGATATTGATTTCTTTACTTTTGTTGATTTATTATGTTTAATTGGATTTCTCTTGTTTACTGAATATTGATATCTATATAGAAAATTATAAGTTTTTTTTGTTCATGTAGATTTGTCTATATAGTTGAGCTGCCTAGATTTTGAGATCCATAGATTTTCTTCTATAGCTTTGCCTTATAGATCTATCTATTTCCTAAAATATTTGATTAAAATTCTATGAGCACAAATTTCTTGGAACTATATCTATGCACTGAGTGTTGGATTCAACTTTGTTTCCTTTTGAAATACCAAGTTGCACATATTTAGGCTAGTCATAAATTCAGAGAGTTTATAAAGAGTAATGGACCAGCAGACTTGGTTGGCCCAAAAGGCTAGTATTACAAAAGAATATAGGCTTTGGGTGGTTGATTTGTTTTGTGACCTAATTGATTACCATACCTAACACCCCACCTCCAAACAAAATAAAACAAAAAAAGAAAAGAAAAGAAAAGATAGAGAATAGCTACAAGAAAAGAAAGTACAATTGTACTTTAGTTCAATTTACGCGTTTGTCATGTTTTTGTATAGTATGTAAAGTAATCGATATATTTTTCCTCTATCTAATGTCAAATATTTTACTTCTATTCTCTTTCTTTTTTTGGTGAAAATTTTTTCTCATTCTTCTAATAACAATAAAATAGCAAGTAACCTGTGCACCAAAGAAGAATATTTTGTGAATTTTATATAGAAGAACCATTTAGAAAAATTTCTAGCTTCTCTCTATAGATCATCGTTAACTTATTTTGACATAATACATCGTTGATTTATCTTGATACAACCGTTCACCACTTTATGAAAATAACAACAATAGAATAAATGGTTAAATGTATGATGCAAATCTATTTAACATTGACTACAAAAGATTTGAGAGCATTTTTTTTTTTATAAGTTAATAATAAATTATTTATCTTTAAGAAGTTAATGATGATTCTCATCACAAAGTGGTAATTTGCTTAATTATTTAGTTTATTTAAATATAATTATTATAACAATCAGCATATTTGCTTAATTTATGAGAACTAAAATATAT
>KE504817.1:247061-261830 GCA_000441515.1 Elaeis oleifera
GGCTTGAGACCACTATTTTTTTTTTTTTTTTTTTTTTTATAAAGTTGAAGCCACTTGTTTTTTTAGGTCACGTAGTACCCTTCGATGATGAGTTGCCGGTCCACTACCCAAAAAAAGGGGAAAAAAGAAAAAGATAATGAGTTGCCACCTGCAAACAGTTTAAAGACATTACGTAGGGCTATTCCAGATGGAGCCCACCAAAGCCGGCTGACCCTCAGTCCATTCCCTGCAATCGGTGATTTCATCAATAGCTTATTATAACCAC
This sequence comes from Elaeis oleifera, assembly GCA_000441515.1. NCBI lineage: Eukaryota > Viridiplantae > Streptophyta > Magnoliopsida > Arecales > Arecaceae > Elaeis > Elaeis oleifera. Next base: position 247,327 of record KE504817.1, read on the forward strand.
ATAACCAACCCATAGCCAGCATCAATTCCACCCTTCAAATGCCTTTGTCAATCACCACCACTCTAAGCTGTTTGATGAGAGGATATTAAAGGGGTCCGCCAATCAGACGATCGCAGTGATAAATATAGTTGACCCACAGGAATCATCTAGATTAATGATCGAGGTACCACAGTGGTCCCAAGTCGAGCAATGAACAGCTGAACATAGTCCTCCATCCTGGCTCTTCATGACGTGATGATAGACACATTTAGCTTATCTTTGTATCGAGCTTACCCTCGATTAAGATCATTTAAAAAAAGTCCACCTTCTACAGTAGACTCTGATCTCACACAATGGCCATAAGTGTTCAATACAATGGTCTGATAGCTTGTTATATAATGCAAATATTCAATTCCAATGCACACATCAATAAGGTGACATGGATCTAGCTAAGATGATCATTTTCTAAGGACTATGACAATTATCTGTACTACTATAGATTTTAATATTCAGCCCATAACCTGCATGAAGCCAAATGGAAAATAGAGGATCTTCACCCCTACATGTTAGTCAAACACCAATTATCTATGACACAGACTTCCCCCCACCTACGATCACAAGGTCTTTCATTTATTTTAGGCTGCCAAAACTGACCCCTGAACTTTAGAAGAAGCCATAGCAAGATGAAGGCAATTCGAAAACTTTGGAAGGATATTTTGGTACAGTTCCTAGTAGCTTATTTGCCCACTTGGCTGTGATCTCCCCACCATAGGAGCAGGTTCCATATTAATAGGCTTCCCACCTGTCTACAGCCCCATTGAGCTCAATTCAATCTTGCCCTTCTTCCTCTCTCTCTCTCTCTCTCACTCTTGTTCTGTCTTCAGCTTAGCTTCTTGTACTTCTCATATTACAACAATGAGAACCCAAAGTTCTACTCTGCCACCCATGTTCCTCTTCCTCATACTTCTGTTCGTTGCGCAGCTTGACAGCTTCAGTCATGGCCGCAGAATTATGAACAGAGAGGTACAGAGGTGGGAGGGGAGCACTCCACACCGAGCATGGGTTATTTCTCCAACATATCTCCTTCGCAAGAGCCTGACAACGACAACGACGATGATGATGATTTCAGCCCCATATATGGGGTGTCCAAGAGATTGGTGCCTCAGGGACCGAACCCACTACACAACTGATAAGGTTCAAACTGTGTTCCAAGTCCTCCCCTATAGAGGTCAAGAGACACGGTTTTGTTGCAGTTTATACAATTGAACTTCATGTTTTATTGCTTTCTGTAAGACATGTACACTATAGTTGAAGGGAGTGCAATTTTTTTAGAATTTATTTTTTCCCTTTTTTTTCTATATGAAGAAATTATAGAAGTATTTGCATGACTGGATACAGAAATTAAGACGAAACAGATAGTAACAATTCAGGCAGCAAGCAGAAGAGATTAGAGCTTTCATCGCTGGATACTTGGCACCGATGCATCAAGCAAAGGTCTGACAACACCTGCAGCAGTAAATTATTGTCTGAGAATTGAAGCAAAATAGATGTCAAGACAGTAGCAGAGAAAAGGCAAAGGGGAAGATGGCTTCGCTTACTTCTCTTCTTGATTTTAATTTCCTAATATAAAAATGTCATGTTTGAGAAAAGCAGATGATGGAAGAAGGTTTTAGTCGGCATTTTCTATTAGGTATGATAATGAGAGAAAGACAAATGAGGTTTCTGGTGCAGAGTCTCAAACACATTGATGACTGGTTTTTTGTTTCTGCATCAGAGTGCATCCGAACCTCCTGCTTATTTTAATCCCCTACTGTGAGAGGTGAGGAAAATTGAAAACTTTGTCCACTTTTTATTAAATTATATAATACAGAAAGAAACAATAGAAGTTGTTTTCCATTAAATACTTTTATAATCCTTCATCTTCTTTCGAAAAGTTGTCAAAATGGAAGTCAAGTCTACCATAATCGCATGTTCTGCAATTTATGGGCATATCATATGTTAAATCATGGAAAAATTACATGCGAAGTGCATGCTAATGCACATGAGGTAACACCAACATGTGCATAAGCCATTGTAGTCGGTTGTAGCAGAAAAGAAGAAAAAAAAGATTTACCATTCAAACAAAGAACACCAACCAGCAACGTAGGATATGGACAACCATGAAAAAGCTGTATAGAAAAAGATGCCTGAATTACATATAGAACTGGACTTGAAATGAAATAATTGGCGAGATTAAATGGTAAGGACTTTTCTTTGCGGTCCTCATGAACAGTCCTGACTTTTTGACAGAGAACCATCACATGGATCGGTGATAATCCTAAAATCATTGTACATATACGATGTTTGAGAATGAAGATACAAAGCCACATTGGGATGAAAGTTATAACACATATTTGGTCAGAATAAACAGCAAGCATTTAGTTCACCTGGAAGATTATCATGGAGACACATGCATGAACATGGGCAAATTGGAGCTGAATATGAGTCACACAGTATGAACAGGCATACACCCTTAAACTAACAAATCAGAAATGAGCTTGCATCCAAGCACAAGTATCCAGTGTCTGACTCAGTACCAAGGAGTCAGAGAGCAAATTCTGGTAATTCAAAGCATTGAAAGGTGTACAAGGTTGATGATAAGCATTAGATTTTCGAGGGATTATCCAACTATTTCTCCTTTTATGAGTTGATCTGACATCAGTCCACCTTTAACTTTCAACTTCCATAACATATATGTCCTATGCTGAAGCATCTTTTGAAAAAGGAATTAATTAAAAGAGGAAAAAGAGAAATAGATACTGCAGAAAAAGAACGAGATACAGGAGAAAAGGATAGAGAAATCGTTGAAGCTACTACATCTTTTTAAAATGCATTTTCCTAAATATATTTAGGCACGTGATCATAGAAAAATTTGAATGAGCAGTGGTCCCCAGAAGATGAGCACAGATACATATTAAAGACACCACAGGAGTGTAAATAGCATGATGATATGGCTTGCCAAAACTGAGACGATAGACAAACTAGTTGACATTTGATGGTTGCTTCAATATTGGACTAATGGCTCCAGAACTAACACACACCAAGAACAGTGAAAATAAGGGTATTTGTGTGAGATATCATATATGGGGAAGAAAAGAAAATCAGTTGTTGTCATGAATGGTACACCACCAAATGATAAACACATACACAGACACACACACTCGCACTCGCACTCTTATACATCTGTGTGTCATGTATGAACTCATTTACAGGAAATTATATTTTCAGCTGTTTCTACCTTACGACCAGTATAGGCAAGCATAGCAAAGGAGGCATCTCATATTGCAATAAAACAAAACATCCCAAGATACTCACTAGATAAAAGCATCTGCCAACCACATTACCTCATCATGTAATGAAAAACCTTACCTCATTTACATATATGTCAGTGCATGTCTAGAAACTTAAGTGATAGATGTAAAATTGAGTCACACTGAAAATCCTTTTTCCCTCAAAAATAAGAAAAATGACCAAGAAGGTATAATAGAATTAAAACTACATAATACAAGGAAAGGGCATATGTTGAAAGTATTTAAATGGAAACAATGAGCATTTCACCTAGATACATTTATAAAACTATGCCACAGCTCAATCTGCCAGCCAAACTGCTGATTTGGGCTTAAACTCAATGGCCAAGTTTTAATTAAATTGCTAAGTAACAAAAGATACTTCCGAAGCTAGCAAAGCTGAGAGCACTAATTGCAAGGGAAGATTCAGATGATCTGTCCGTGAATTAGCTCGAGCTGCAGAAACCACAGGTGGATTTAGAGAATAAAACATACAGCAGAACTATAAAAATAGACACAATTGAGGTAGCGAGAAATGGTAGGCACAGAAAGTGCTCAGAAGAACAAATGTCAAGGGGGCTTCGGCAGAAAATGAAGGTGGCAAGAGCAACAGGCGCGAGCAAAGAGAAGGGACAGAGAAGAATACAGTAATCTATAACTTTCAGTTGTAATATTAAAACCCATAAATATCTAAATCATATCTTATTATGTATCTTTAAGATATTTGCAAAGGTTATAATTTTATAAATGAAATGAACAAGATGAATATTTATATCAAAACTTGGCTCAACAGTCAGCCAAGTTGATCCAAGGTTGCTGGGTTTCTGAATTGACTTGGCCAATAAACTGCAGATGAGAAGAAACAAGTAGTTTATGCCGTTTGGGTATGGTTCAATCATATAAGCAAGGTGTTGAAGCCCATCTCAAGCTCAAGTCAAGCTCGGGCAGAATTATTCAAGCTTAATTTGTAATCTACACAAATAAGGCTACTTTGAAGCTGAGCCTGAGCTTTATTGTCTATGTAAGCCAACTGATATTCAACATCAGCTCATTAACAAGCCAAGCCTAAAAGAGGAGCCTGATCCATATTTTTAGGACAGCCAAGATTGCACAAGCCCATAGTTGAGTGAATCCCAAGATATAAATCAAAACAGCTTCGTTCATTTGCAGTCCTCATGTACCGATCTTTGAATGAAATTTGATGCACTCTGGGGTCAAGGTCAAGTGGATTCAAAAACCAACAAAATTTTAATTTGGCCTTTTTCAAGTTGATGGATTTTAAAACACTAGCTCATCATGTTAGGTGATGAATTGGAAAATTTCAGAAATAAAAGTTTGACAGAACACATCCAACATACTTTCCGGTTTCCCTTTTAGAAGTCAGGTAAACAATTAATGATTGTCTTATAAAGCATGTCAGTGCTTTCATGTTATTCCAAGAGTGTAATATCCAAAAAACTGCAAGCCAATGTAAATTCAACATCCAACTGAAAATAATTTCTAAATAATATTATTCATTATATTTCTGATGTATAAATTACCTGATCCAGAAGATCAGAAGAACCAAACTGTTGAGCTATACTACATTAATTCAGTGCCCACAGGATCAACTGAAAAATGTATCAGAACAGCTTTTCTGATGATTGGATGGAACTTCAACCTCCACATCTGCAATTCATAATGCAGGAAAAAGTTACAGAAGATCTCGGTAAGATAATTTTTAGCCCTTAACAGGCCTGTTCTGTGCAACTCAAATATGAAAAAGATGGACGGTATTGAATGATGAGTCAGCTAAGAAATTTAGAGGATAAAACAATAAGTGATCAGGATGCTGCGACAAAGGAAGATACGTGTTACATGAATCCAGTTGTCAGGGTAGGTGAGGAAGTGATCGCCTTCATCGAGCAGTCATTGTGATAATTATGACAGGTTGTACTGACAGTCCCTTATTATAACAAAAAATCAAGTTAGGTGAACACTAGCCTATAAAATCTGTATAATGCCTAAATGCTTCTGCATACCATCACAGTTATGCCTATGTGGCTATACCATAGGTTAGCTGATAAAATTAGGGTTAAGGTGTAGCCAGATACTGGTGTTGAAAAAACTGGCCCAGGTTTGACCATTTGATCAAGCTTGCATTGATGCAATAAGGTACAAAGAACTTGATTTTAACCACAATATTGTACAGTTTAAGCATATGCCCAGATGAAGCACAGTTTACCATCCATATATACCAAAACCAACAGAGCTTGGTGAACTGACAGACATACACATGCATGGTGCATAAGCATCCAGCAAACAACTGCATGTCTGCACCTTAGGAAGAACATAATGAATACTTAGACAACTGGGAGACATCTCCACTTAAGCAAAATGGAACATGATCAGACAAAATTGGACAAACCTGACATCTCAGGTTAGTTTACAAGCATAGGGTTCCAACATTAGGGAATGAAAAAAAAATACTAAAAACTGTTTACTGAATGAACACGCCAAATAGACAAGATGATAATAACTAAGCTAGCAAGATGCCTAATCGGAAGTTTTTTGTGGCCCTTACATCCTTGTATTCTGTGCTTTCCCTGAATGCCTCCAAAGCCTCAACTGCAAAAGACAAATCAAAGAAGGAACAGCATGTAAATAACCATTCACAACAATCCTCACTTCACCTCTATGGTATCAAACTTAAAGGCTGGCTGTCACTCCCTATAAAGAGGTGTCCACCATCACCAGCCAGCAACTACTAAGAAATGCGGGAAAAAGATACACCAAACCAAACCACAACATCATGTTTACTTGATGGAAAGCGTATGACTGCAGCATGTGTGTACTCGCTATCTGTGAGTTTGAGATTATAACCTGATAATTTATCATGTAAAAGAAATGTAAGTACGTCTATTTGAGAGCAATATGAACTCAACTACTTAAGTAAAAAAAGAAAAGAAAGAGAATTATGCAAAATTTGTAGTATTATTAAATGGCTAGCACATCAGTTCTAACACGGCTTAGTTGGGCTGAACAAGCCAAACTGATTTGACCCACTGTCTTATCATACAATTAAACCTCATACCCAAAAAAGGAAGAATAAAATGAAATAGTCATCAAGCAACTGAATACCAATTCTTTACATTAAAACCTCATGTCATACTCCTACTCATTATATTCTGATACAGTTTTGAAACATGAAGATCATACAGACCAACAAAATTTTAGAAAGGTATAAGATACATACAAAACATACGTATCCATCTTCATGTGCTTTTATGGCAATATAAATGTCAGGCAATGTAATGTTATTACTACTAAGAATATTCTTGTTGTTGCTGGAGCTGCTCATGCCATAGAAATTATTTAATCTACTCTAAAATCCAATATCGCCATAAAATTGAGAGAATGATAGCTAGTTGTTTTTAAAGTGCAGAAGAATCAGCAAGTTCCCTCTTCGACTAAACTCTCAAAGTTCATACATATAAATTAGAGATACGTCTTGGCGGCAAAAATGCAAATAAATAAGCCTTCTAGTTTTCATGGACTTCCCATCAACTGCCATTTCACCTTCCTTGGGATCCAAAACCGATTCATATAGGATTGACACTAAGCAAATGTTTGGTCATACAAAGTTCTCAAACTCTATTGGATCATATTTTGATCCATCAAAGAAACCTTATATAGAAAGTTTATGATATCTAAACTTTGTTTCCTGAGTGACAATAACATATATGTACATGCATTTTATATGCAGATGCACATAAATAAATGTACATGTACATATGTAGGTATATGTGTGTGATAAGTGCATTTCAACATCTGACATGACATGTCATCAAATAGAGTTGGTCTTCCAACTCCACACATAATCATCATAGCTCTGGGTAAGGTTAGACACCACTCTTATTTGGCATCTACGGTGAACACTTATTAATTGTTAGTGTTTGCTTTAGACCGCCAAATCTAGACTTTGCAGTTTGCACTAAGAAGTGGGTTTGCATAACAGTAGCTTAAATTGCATTATCAGTAATTGTTGTACTTTTCTATTGTATAGTCTACAAAATCCCATTAAACTAAGGGTATTTAAAAATATTATATTGGACTCATTCTAGTGAATTTGGAGGCAAATCACACCTTTGACCATAGTACATTAATGCAGCAAACCAGGTGACTAGGTTGATCTTTGAAAATAGAGCTTTGACATACATAAAAGTTTAAATCTAGTGACCAGAAAGGTTTCAAAATTATTTTATAAATAAGTAACCAACTCCAAGTATAATCAAGGTTTCCAGGACATTTTTCTAATATACTTACTAAGCCAGGAGCACAAAGTGCCGAACCATGAAGTCAAATGAGTTGCAACCACCAGATCATATTTATGTACAAAAAAGGCTTTGGAATGTTAGACAACTTTGCAGAAGTCATTGATGGATATCCCAGATCATGTCATGGTCCAGTGGCATGCTACTAGAATAGGAGACTTTTATTAGAGTTATTTTGGTTGACAATTTGATATGTTTTCTTTGTTTCTACTTAGTTTTAGCTTAAGTGGGTCTTAATAAGTGTTCAAATGGCCCTTTTCTAAAGGCTCATTCAACTTGCTTGTCAAAAGATGCTAGCAAAGAAAGAAGAGGAGTATAGTTGAGATTAAATGATCTTGAAGATGAGGTAATAATGTGGCATGGCTTAATAATAAAACCCACAACACCCATTAACAAGTTGGTGGAAGATAAATAGTATAGCAGTTACCATTTGTGCCGCTATTCACACAACAGTAATGTAAGCAATAACCGGTGCGTTATGAAGGGTACATAGGCAGTCAAAGTGTACTTAGGTCTCTTTTACTTCATAGGCGAGTTGAGTTATGCAATTAGAATACTTATGCAGAATATGAATAAATAGATGAACCCTTTGATTTTATTTATTTATTTATTTGTTTATTTCTGGTCTGATTCCACAATAAAGGTGTGAGGCCTTCAAACCCTTGGCCTGATTCCTCGGTCCTAAAGTGAGTCTGATATTTTATGGTTACCTTTCCCTTTAGTAAATTATGTGTTTTGACCTTCCAATTTTCCATTCTTCCATATTTAGTTTCGGTTCATTTTCCTCTTGCTGTTTTCTCTTTTATATCTTTTTTTAGTTCGCTTTTTGCTGTCATGAAATACGAACCGTTGTCGCTTTTTCCTGTTCCATTGCTTCTAGATAAGAATAGACTTTCACGGTGCTACAATCTGCCAGCTTCCAAATTGGATCTGGTCATTGATTAGATCCAACCAATCGAAACAAATTCCGAAGACATATAAGAACCAAAACAACATTTTCTTATGATACATATCAAGGTTTTACATTCCCGATGGGATGGGGGTGTTCCGGCCATCCCGTCCTATTCCTATGACAAAATGGGACCGAGACAAGTTCAGAACTCCGAAGCCCACCCAGATGGGGAGAGAAAAGAAGAGAAAAGAGGAAAAGATGAAAAGATGAAGAAATGAAAAGAAATGAAAGGAAAGAAGAAGAAAAATAGAAAAAAAAAAAGAAAGGAAGGAGAAAAAAGGAAGGAAAAAAAGAAAGGTAGAGGAAAAGAAAGAAAAGGAAGAAAAAGAAGAAAAAAAAGAAAGAAAGGAAAGAAGAAGGGGAAAAACATAAAGGATATCTATCATGATGCATGATCAAAACCGAGATTTTAAATCCCGTGGGATGGGACTGTCTCAATTTTTCAATGGAACGGGATGTGCTGCCGTCCCGCCCCGTTCCGACACTTGAGATAGAGGATGTCCCAAGACATCTCGATCAGGATGCTGGAACGCTAGTTGGACGGCCTAATGCCAACACATGGGATGATATCCCGTCCTAATATCCCATGGAATGTTCCACTGGGACTTGAATTCTTGATCAAAATTGCTATCGGGACGAGATGGAACAGTGAGGCATCCCATTCCATGGAGAAACTGGTATGCCATCGTCTCACGGGATTTAAAACCTTAATACATATATGATAAACCTATTACCATCGGGTCCTACTCTAGTCAAAAGTTTAATCTACAGGAATGACTAATTTTCCAGATCTGAAACCTATCAGTAATTTTCAGTTCTTGGCTTTCAAAACCGACCATCCTCATTCTCTCATCAATCCTGCTCCATTGTCTTGCTTCTTCGTTCCAAAACTCATAGTTTGTCCTTCTACCTAAGTTGTCCATCACAGTAAGGGGGTGCTTTGAATGCTGGAAGTATCATCCTGATAAGATCTTCCTAGCAATGATTTCTTTTAAAATTTATGGTGGAAGAGAAGAATTTCAAAGAGACGGCTTTCACAAGCACAACCTAATCTCTGTTATAAGGATAATTATTTCCTTCTCCAGCGTGTTTTATCTTAACCCTAAAAGCAAGGTATAATCAGTGCTCATTGGCGGCCCCACATCATTGGTTTGCTCCCCTAGCCAAGTTAGAATTTAAAGCGAATGACAGCTGAGAAAATCTTACTGGGCATACCCAATCCAATAGGTGTTTCAAGTCCATGGAAAACTTTAAAATATGTATCATTTTCATGCACAAGTCTATTAAAAATTTTAATTTCTCTCAAGTTATTTAGGCCATTAATTAGAACAAGTAACAGTGTGTAGACACAAACTGGAAAGAGTAGTCAAAGCTCTCTATTGAACTTCCACATGCACGATCCGAAAGTAAAGATTTGTTCATGAAATTATGTGCTGCATATTACCATAGCTTGAGCTGCTTAGATAGATTGCAGGTACACATATGCCCACTTGCATTTCTATAATAAAAATATAGGAATATGTCCAAAATTGTCATTATGAAAACCCATGGTTTGATGGCTTGCTTCAATTTATATCATACTAGTTGGTTAGAACATGTGCTGCATGTGCACAAAGTTAACCTACTCGACCAGTATTTTACACTACATATCTAAAGTTCCATTTCACCTATAAACAATATTAACTTACTAAAATATCATAGCTGCCACTCATGCACATTTGCATTGGATAATTCACAATTTTAAGAAAAGAAAAGGTTGATAGCAAAAGATAGATTCCTGAAAGAATTCATCAGTTAATGGGATCAAATGGTCATAACACACTCCTTCCACTTGATTAGTTAGTCCCATCCACCACATGATGTGACAACTTCCATCTATTAGTGAACTACACCAAATATGCCAAGCCAAACATTATCATCCAAGAATGAACCCAATCAGAAACATTTCATTACTCCTCTCCTCCATCGAGTACTCCTTCAAAGTCAAGTTACATGAAAATTTACAATCGCCATTTTGCTCTCTTGAAAACATTTCCTAAATAATGAACATTAAACCATTCATATCACTTTCCAACTTCCTTGCTTCAACCCCACAAATGCAAAACTATAAAATAACAGGAAGAATGATTACTTGAGTTGATCGACAATTTAATTTTTCTCACTTAAAAATCCAAGATAATCCTTGATAGAAGATATCTAAATGTGATTCTTCCTTGGAATTCTAAAAAAATCTATCAACCTAGTTGAAGTCTCAAATAGATACTTAAATCACTGAATTAACATTCAAAGCCAAGATCAGTTCACTATCAATTAAACCCCAAAACAGATTCAGTAAAAGTCTAAATCAACTCTTTCTTGGTCAATCCAAATTCACCACCAAAACTACCAAAAGGTCGCAGCATGAAGAGAAGCCCACCTTCCCACCAGAGATTATGCCTTCTTAGCTTTTTAGCAAGATTTCCGTACACAGTGAAACAAAATACTAAACCATTCTCCAAAATCCAAATACTCTCTAACGTTGAAGTCATTAGGTGGAACAAGAATAAGCAGCTGATCCAAAAAAAGGCTAGCCAGAGAGTATGTGCGGGAAAAGGAAGGTGACATGGTGATTAAAATGGAAATGTAAAAGACCCCGAAGAGGAGCAAATGGACGAAAACATACAATATTTGCAATGGAAAGGAGCAAGGAAGCAAACATGAAGATGAAGTTGACCTTGAAGCAAGTGGACAAAAATGGAAGAGACCTACTGTTGCACTTCATGACTGGGCAATAAGGGACCTGGCGATTGTATGGCTGCTGGTCAGCAGAGGCAAGAAGAAAACTCCTTGACCAGGCATATAGATTAACATAGTGATCGTGATAATTTAATCAGTGTCTTGGTTTCTAATGGATTCTAATTTGCAGCAGAGCAGAACAGAAATTATCATCATGTACCTCACTGCCTGTCATTGCAATAATATGAATTTTAGCAAACTTCATCCTCAACACCATGTCTGAAATCTGAATCCCCTAAAAGAAATGCGATTACCTCTCTTGAGATCTGATGAACCTTATGCTGCATATAGTGCATGGAAAATCATATTGATGGAGAGCATGAACATATTTTTAACATCAATGGTCATTAATGAGCCGCTTATTTAGCATAAGAAATGAGTTATTTCTGAGAGAAAGAGGAAAGAGGATAGGGGAGAATTAAGCATCATACAACACTGTGACTGCAGAAATCAAGTATTTACCAGCAGACATCCCATGAGGAAATAGAGGGTACCATGCACTTAAATCTAACATCCATATGGCCACAGGAAGAGCTATGAAGCTTCAAACTCTCCCTTGTACAGGAACCGAAAAAACATCCTACACATAGTGCATGCAGAGGAATGTAGGTAACCACTTTCATTTAACCCCTCTTTCCTCTTAACACTCAAAAGCTTTTTGACATTTTTGGTTAAGAAGAAAATTCTTAACTAGGAGTTATTTCTGTTCATGAAGCCATGCATTCATTGGATGAACAAATTCAATTTGACTTTATGTATTTTTTTCTGTCAAAACTATAAATATATGCATTAACTCCAGCATCAGGATATGTATGCCTAAACCAGTAGACAGATGGGATATCCAGTTTCATAACCTTAACAGAATGTGAATCAACCAAGAGAAATGATTTTTTTAGAAATTAAGAGTCCTGTTCTTTGGACATAGTGATGCTTAAGAAATCACTACACACAGATTAGGATAATTTATATGACCTGCATGGGTTCTTTCTGTCACTGAACCCACATTAAGACGCTGAAACCTGTATATATATGGATGAAGCAACATTCGCATTCTCGACACCGGATCTCGAACCATCCTATTACTATGTCGGTACGTGCAGTATGGTAACCAGTTTGGCATACTAAGTGTCTGTGTGCCCCTTGTATCACATACTGGTATGGTATGCACTGGTACCGACCGGTATGGCCAACCTTGATGCCTTGATGAAGATTGTCTAGTTCTTCCAAAGAGAAATTATGACAATAGGCTTTGTGAAAGAATCAACTAATAATTTGAATTCAATAGTGAGGCAAGTGGTAAGACAACCCAATAATAGAACCCAATGACTAATATGATAGCTTAAGAAGTGCAAAATTTTATAGAAAAGGAGCACAAATACCTTTAACAACATAGGAAATATCATCTGCGCATGTGCACCACAAAACAACAACAACTATAAAGTGATAAGTCCTTATTTTGTATACCTTGTGTTGCCTGTACAATAAAGGGACGAAACCGTAAAATCAAGTTCTGAAGAGTAGCTAATGCATCTTTAACAGCATCTCCAGGTGCAGTGTCAAAGACAGACATCAAAAGTATACACTCCATGCCATGGTTGAACTCCTGTTCAAAGATAAACAACAAGTTTAATTTCAGACATTAAAATGAAATTTAATTGGAAAATAAAACAAAGTGCAAGTGGACTTCTCTAGAAACAGATATGACAGTTCACCAAATCTAACAAAAGATTCTAGAAGTTCCCAGTATATCAGCATACCATTTTGTCCACCAAAATTTGAGTTACAAGATTTAGAAGAAAAACATATTTGAGCATTGATTGCAAAGCAAACCTACTGGAACTTCATTTAGGGGGTGTTTGGTTCGCAAGCGGAATGGCAATTGGAATCGTAATGGCTAAATCTCCTGAAGCATTTGATTCGTGACCGAAATCAGAATCGGAATGAAAATTCGAATCTTTAGAGAGAGTAGGGATTGAGTTTTAGATAGATTGGGCCATTCCCATTCCGCCCTGAAATCGCAATCCGAATGGGACTCCTCTCAATCAAATAGTCGGAATGGGAGTCACCCATTTGCATTCCGATTTCAGACCCCAATTCCCCCCAACCAAACACTCCCTTAGGTATTTCACAAGAACTCCCCATCCTATTGATAGTATTTTACAGGTATATCAATGCGCATGTAAATGCACATGACTATTAAATATTTATTTAGGATTGAGATTTATTCATGAAATTGTTTAATATTTCTTTGCTATCATGGAATGTGTACCACCCCAAACCGCCCAGTTTGGGGCATATCGAGCCATACTGGGGGCGGACTAACAGGATTCCACCCGCTGGTTCGAGAAACCAACATGGGAGGGGAGAGCGAAGAAGAGAGAAAAAAGAGAAAGCAAGAGGGAGGGAGGGAGGGAGGGAGGGAGAGGGAGAGGACAGGAGGAGGGCCGAGGAAGGCCAGAAGAGGGCTTCTGCCCTCGGTACCCCTACAAATGAAATAGGGGCTTGGAGAGGGTTCTTTTGTATTTTTGCAAAACACGATACCAAGGAATGCTGTACCGGGCCGAACCGCCCAGTATAGGGCGTACCGAACCGGACCGACGGCCAGCCGATCCGGTTCAGCCATTTTACGCTGAAATAGCTCCGAACCGCACCGAACCAGGCGGTTCGGCGCGATTCGGTGCGATTCGACGCGATTCGACGCCATACCGCCCAAAATCGGGCGGTATGGCTCGGTACGGTTTGGTTCGACGTTGAACTGAACCGTACCGACATTCTTCATGTGGGGGGGTCTGGGCTATCTTTTAGTGACAGCCCAGGTGGGTTGTCTGAGAGACCCGAGAGTCTGAGAAGAACTCCCGAGCTCGCCTGAGACTCACGAAATGCTGAAAAAATTAGAAAAAGAGAAAAAAATTCCATCAAATTGCAGCACTGGTTCGAGGAGACGCTGATTTTTGATCGGAAGTAAGGTAATATATTATTCTTTTAGTAAATATTTTATTTTTTATGTTTTTGTTGTTAAAAAAAGGATAAAAATGGAGAAGTATGAAAATAAGAGAAAATTATGCCAAAATTTTATGATTTTGGTATGATTTGATCATATGTGATAGATCTTTGGAAGATCTACAGATGACACTAAAATCGTTAATTTCTATAATTATA
>KE504817.1:277666-293221 GCA_000441515.1 Elaeis oleifera
GCCTATGCTTCTTTTTAATCATAAATGCTGAGTGTTGTGTGATTATAATACTGAGATTTTTATTTTAAAATATTGTTGAGGCCTCTAAACTATCTGTTACAACTACGATTAATTGTTATGGAAACGAATACTTAAAAGTTAAAACGGTACGAATGCACAGGGTTAAATGAGCAAGGAGTCATGGTACCAAACAGGGAGAAGGATAATGGTAAATGCTTAGTAATTGTTGGGGCGGGGAACCTCCATTACTAGCTATCAGAGGTTCAAAATTTCCTTTCAGATTCCTCTCAAGTTCTCAGAATGCTTCCCTAGGCATTTCCATATGTTTGGTGATGAAAAATCAAATCAAATTCATCTTACGAGTTGGATTCCGATGAACTAATACATGGTACAAGCTTTACAATCTCGGTACCGGATCTTATAATGACACCATTCTATTATAATACCGATATATATTTCAATTTGGTACAAAACAACATACCAAATATTGGTATAATATGAAATAACATATCAATATGATATAATACATCGTATCGGATACTACAAGACAGATAGTATAACAGATATGATAGAGAGAGAGAAATGTGCTTGAGGTTTCATTTTATTTCAGATACCAAGAAAATAACACAAGATCCTCATCAAACTGAGCCACCTTCCCCCTTTTCTATGGGCGGTACGGTATGGTTCAGTTCGGTTCACCTCGACCGGTCCAGAACCGAGCCGTACCGCCCGATTCCGGGGGGTATGGGCCCGAACCGCACCGAACCGCCCAGTTCGGGGCGGTTCGGGGTCTCTTTCCGAAAAACAGGTCCGAACCGAACCGGTAAGGGGTCGGTCCGGCTCGGTACGCCCCGTACCGGGCGGTTCGGCCCGGTACGGCGAACCATGTTTGGAGCAATGCGGGCCCACCTAATTATAAGTATGGCCTGCCTTCTCTACCTCCTTCTGCCCCTTTTTCTTTTCGATTTTAGGGAGCAGAGGAGGAGAATTTCCAATTTTCACTAGTTAAGATAAAAAATTTTGCTTCTTAAAGTATAATCCGCTCCACCCTTCTCATCCTCCTCTTTTCTCTTTTCATGCAAAAAAAAGGCAAAAATAGGAAAATAAGGGATGATTATGTCAAAATTTAGTATGATTAGCCGTTTGATTTAAGGTGAATCTACATAACACCAAAGAATCATAATTTTTGTTCATCATGTAGTTTTTAGATTAAAATATATTTGGATTAAAGATAATAATAATAAATAATTTTCACATTCTTATTTGTAAAATTGATAGGATGTTTAAAGATGTGCATGCTACTTGCTATCTTCAATTTGATAGCAATTTATTAATTTGGATATGATTATGGCTACCCAAAGGAGCAATTTTGGAAGTAGGTTTGTAATACCCCATCCTACGCATGGATCTCAAAGCAACATCAAAAAAAAATTTGAGAAGAAGACTCCGTTATGGTAACGGAGTCTTGTTCTTCCTAAGCGACTCCCGATCGGAGTCAGAAATCACTATCGGGGAGGAGTCAAACTCCTGACTCCTGCCCTCTGGCCCTATTTAAAGAGGAGGGGGCTCTTCCCTCTTCCTCCCATCAATATTTGAGTCCCAAATTAATGAAAATCACTGGAAGTTCTTCACGGAGGCTTGTTTGGGGTTCATCGGAGATCACAGTCAAAAGCCACCGGAAAAGAGGTAAGAATCTTTCGATCTCGAGCTTATCTAGTTTGCCATCTTCCGTAACCACAATACTTGAATTTTCGACCGGCAATCGCCGGATTTACCTTAAGAAACCCCTCCCTTGTTTCGGATTGTATTCTGCCCTTCTTTTGGAATTTTTCGACGCCGGTGGTTACCGCCGACCACCGATCTGGGTTCCTGAACTGCACCGCAGCAGTCCCAGCTGCCACCGGCCACAGCCACACCGGCCGTGGCCTCCGATCCAAGGATGAAAGAGAGACCCGAAGGTCCCCTGTTTTAGAACCACGAAAAAAGGAAAAAAAAAGAAGAAAAGAGAGAGATTCTCTCTCCCTTTCCTCTTCATAGATGTCCACTTTCTCTCTCTAGAAAATTTAACTTTCTCTCTCTACTTTCCCTCTCTAAAAAATATCTCTTTCTTTTACTAAAAATTTTTCTCTCTAAAAGTGCCTCTTTAGATGGTCTCTATCTTCTAAGGCTTTATGGCTTCTTGAAAAGACCCTCTAATGACTTTGATAGGTCCTGGTAAAAGGATCTTGACCATTGATTGTCGAATAGCCAGCCATACAAGGATTTAAGATTTTTATTTTTGAGAATAATCACGATTAAATACTTTTGGATATTAGGTTTAAAAGCAAAAATTTGAGAAGCTTGTTAAGATGGCTCCACATCGGATAGAGTTGCTCGAGGTATTATTCGAGAAACCTCAAACCCACAGGAGAATGGTACTCCCCAACCGATTAGTGGCACCCCCCAGCATGAGGGAGTCGTTGATCCAATCGGGACTACTTCAACAGCGCATCAAGAATCGGACATGGCTCGATTAATGCAAACTCTAGTTGGGGTGATACAGAGACAGCAGCAATTGCTTGAACAGCAACAAATACATCGAGATATACCATAACAGCATGATCATGAAGAGTAGCCAATGCAGCAAATAACATCACGAATTTAAAAGCTAGCTCCATCGGCCTTTAAAGAGACTACTGAACCTTTGGAAGTTGATAATTGGATTATGGAGATGGAAAAGACGTTCGCTGTTCAAAAGTGCTGTGATGATAAAAAATTCAGTATGCAACTTATTATTACAAGGTGAAGCATTCAACTGGTATCAAAGATTGCAACATAAATATGAGCAAGAAGGGGAGCGACTCATCTAGGAGAGATTTCAAAGGTATTTTATGATCAATATTTTCCTCGAAGATAAGGATTCAGAAAGAACATGAATTTATTTATCTGAAACAAAGAACTATGATGGTTGCGGAATATAAAGCTAAATTTACGAAGCTTACCAAATTTATTCCAAGGATGGTTGAGGATGAGCGTGATCAAGTACATAATCTGAGATGGGACTGAGGACAGAGATTGAGAAACAAATAGTGCCATATGAATTAACTATTTATGCAGATGTGATAAATAAAGTATTAATAATTGAAAGGAAAGTCAATAAAGAATGTGCAGAAAGAGAAAAAAATCACAAGAAAAAAATAGATCGAATGATTCTCAAGAACATAGTAATAAAATATTGGGGTATGAATAAGAGATCATCGAGTGATAATTCTGGGTCATCTGACAGTGTTAGATGCTCTAGGTGTGGCAAAGCTCATAGTGAAAAGAACTATCGCTGGAATATTGGTGCATGTTTTGGGTATGGTCAGAAGGACCACAAAATAGCTGAGTGCCCAGAAAAACAAGAGTTAATTTGCCCCAACAATTGAACAGAATAACGATGGAAACCTGAAACCCCAACCCAAGGAAGAGTCTATACTCTTATATAGCAAGACACAAGTTTCTGATGCAATGACGATGAGGGAATCTCAAAATTAATCTGACTGATTAATTAGTTTCACTTACGAGGTAAGTAATGCAACTCTTTTCTATATTCATCAGCAAATTACAAAATATTTCTATATAGAATTATTCATGGTTTATAAATTCGATACATTATATTTTGGATTATTGAATGTCCTTTTTTCCAATATGTTAAATGATTTGTGATTGATTGTATTAATTTTAATATCAATTATATCTTTTGATTTCGATGCCGTTTGGTTTATGACTTTTCGAATTGGAAAGTGAATTTGTATTTGATCTGATATGGATTTCAACTCGTAGCCTATGTTTCAAACCCCACCAGTGGGGGTTAAATATTGGTATTTCAACATCCTGTCAGTAGGGGTTATATACTGGTATTTCGATACTCTACCAGTGGAGATTATGCACTAATATTTCGATACCCTGTCAGTGAAGATTGTGCGCTGGTACTTTGATATCCTACCAGTGGGGGTTATATGCTGATATTTCGATATCCTGCCAATGGAGGTTGTGCGCTGGTACTTTAATACCCTGCCATTGGGGGTTATACAATGGTACTTTGATTTAGTTCATGGCTGTTAAGACGAACGTGATATTTTGAAGAAAATCGATTTATGAACTTGAAAATGAATTTTGAAAAGACTGAATTTGCATGAATTTATTAGTGTTATGTATTTTGAATTGATGCACCTTGTATGCTTATTTTAAGTATATTATTATTGCTAAATTTATCTAGTTAAAGAGTACATTGCTTACTGGATTGTCTAGCTCATTACTCTATTTTACTGTTTTTACAGATTCAGAAATCTAGCTTGACTCGAAGATTCTATATGGATGAGCGAATTAGAGACGGACTTTGATCTTTTATTTAAATTAAGATTTATTGAAATTTGATGCAAGACTATGGATTTTATTTTGCAAGACATTTGACTTAGTTATTTGAAATAAAGTTGAACATTAATTATTTGAATTTTATTTCGCTATTGCTTCATGATGTCATGATAAGATGCCTTGCATGCTTATGGAGAAGTTCTCCATAGGTATGCGGTGGTGCCATGACTCTTGGCTTGCGATCTCGGATCGAGGGCGTAACAAGATTGAGAGAATAGTTAAGACAATTATACCACTATATCAAGTGCTTAGGACCGTGGATAGCGAGAGATACCCTCAAATGGATGCCTCATTGATGGCTGTTAAGGCTGAGATCAGGCAGGCAAATCCATAGAATGTTAATAAGTATATCAACATCATTGAGTAAAGATAGAATTGCCAGATGGGCAAGGAATTATATCTAGCACGTAATCCAACTGCGATCCTTAACTTGTTTATTATTATAAATAAATCCAAGTACAATTATTTGTGTTAGTTAAATTAATTAACTAATTGAAATATGGCTTAGTAGCCTATTACCTGAACCTCGAAGCTCCAATAAAGTATCCTAGGAATCAAGGTTTTCAAAACCAGTATTGGACACTATTTTGGTCAACCGGCGGCACGAATTAGTATGGCCCCGTACCTAACCGAACTGACACGAACCTACAAAGGAAGGGACGAACCGGAGAGGAGGAAAAGAGAGAGAGGAAAAAGAGGAAGAGAAAGAGAGAGGAGGGAGGAAGCAGGTTGAGGCGATGGAGACGCTGTCAGTGGCCACCAGAGGCTGTGCAGGCCCTCAGAGGGCCGCGGTGGCCACCGCGACTTCGCATCGTCCATGAGAGAAAAGAGGGAAAAGAGAGAGAAGGGGAAGGGAAGAAAAGACCGATGGGGGCCCAACAGAGAGACCGTCGAAGGGCCTCCGACTGGCTGTCGATTTTTTAAAAAGCTCATGAAACATAGACGATCGTCTCTATTTCATGGCTGTGGAGCCGCAGGTGGCATTTATGTTGCTCGACAGCCTCCAACAACAGTGAAGCTGACTTGCCGGCTTCACGATTTCTCATCTTTTGAAAAAAATTGAAATAGTGAAGCCGGCAATGAGTTTGCCGGCTTCACTTAAGTGAAGCCGGCAAGCCCACAGCCAACTTCACTATTCATCATCGTTTTAAAAATATGATGCAAGAACAGGGGCAGTCGTCCCTATTCCACGGCCGCGGCTCCGCTAAGGGTGGCAAAAATCGATCCGACCGCCAACCCGACCCACGTTCGACCCATCTTAAATAGATTTGGATTTGAATTAATAGATTCAGATCATAAATGGACTGACCCGTTTAACCTGTTTAATAATCAGATCAGGTTCAGATTTCAGATGGCTGATCTGTTTAACCCGTTTAATAAATGGATTGGAACAAGTCAGGTCGGATTAGGTTGTAATCCATAAATCCGCATAGCTTAAAGGCTTTAATATAAAATCCTAAAAGCCTTTCAGTTCGGCCTTTCCTCTCTCTTTCGGTATCCTAGACGACTCTTTCGTCTTTCCATCTTTCGGCCTTCAACTCTTTCCTCCTCCGATCCATCTTCTAGATCTAAAGTTTGGTTTCTTGATTTCTTCCTTTGGTCCTCCATAGTTCCACTCCTTCGGTAGCGGCCTAGCCGGTGCTTCCACCTTCCTTCCAACAGCGGTCGATTTCCTCCTTCGATCCTCCTTCGTTGTCGGTCATTGAGAGGTGGGCTTGTTGACAATCGACCGTTGCTAAGGGAGGGCTTGTGCCGCTTGGCGCCTTGGCCACTCAAGATCTAAGATTTTTCTCTCTTTTTCTCTTTCGATGGCCGATGCTTTCTTCCAATGGCCATCGCTGAGGGGGGTTGGCCGCTTGAGATCTAAGATTTTTTTCTCTGTTCCTCTTTCTTCTTTTGACGGCCGGTGCTTTCTTCCCCAACGACCATCGTTGAGGGGGGTTGGCTGCTCGAGATCTAAAGTTTTTTCCCCTTTCTTCCTTCCATGCTTCCTTATTCCTTCCCCAAGGTATATTTTCCTTATCCTTAATCATTAATTTGAGGTTTTTGAATGTTTTCTTGATACCTGATGGAAATTGGTCAGCTGTTACAGTGTTGCTTGGCCGGTTGTTATAGGATTTTTCTTCCGTGTTTATTTCATAATTGGCTGTTATAGTGTTACTGTAGTTTCTTTGATTCTAATTGTTTTGATTAATTGCTCTAAATAGATTAATTGCTCTAGTTGTTTTGTATTCTTTTGATTAATAGTTACTGTTTTGTATTCCTTTAATTTCTATTTTTTATGCTGGATGTCAAAATGTGCACTATGGAGGTTTACTTTAAGGTTTGTATATGGAGGCTATAATGATTTTGGGATATCTCTTTGCTGATTCAACTAATTCTAACAGCAATAATCTTAGACGGCCTTCTTCTATAAGCAATCGATTATTGTCGTTTTGATTTAATTGCAGATTAAATACTAAATCTGAGCCTCTTCTTCCTTTTCTCTTCTTTGATGTTCTAACTGTTTTAAATTTTTGTTGGTTAAACATTTATCCGAAGAACAGATTCAACTGTCACAGCGTGTTTGGCTTAATTCTGCTACAGAACTTTTTGCTACACTCATAGAACTCCTTCATCTTTTGCCACTGTACAGAAAATTATATTTTCTTATAATTTTGGTCCTTGCATTCCCTAACTGAGCCTGCTGTGTATATTTTGGTTTGCTTTTTGTATAATGTGTACTTGATTCAGTAAATGAAATTATAGCTTCCTACCAAAACAATTATTATTTTTATGTCTAATTTTGACGTTTATATTTAAGTTTGTTGTTAAAGTTAAACCAAACGGATCAAAATTTAAATAGTATTGGGTCAAAAACAATCAATTTTCTTCAACAATCAAGTTAAACAGGTCGGGTCGAGTTGGGTTTGGTAAACAATTATTTATTTAGTAAACAGATTAAATGGATTGGATCGGATCGGTTAAACAGATTATCTATTTAACAAACAGGTTAAATGGATCGGGTCGGATGACCTATTTATTAAACATATCAAATTCAGGTTAGAAAATCTGATCTATTTAATAAATAGTTCGGGTTCAGATTTGATGTTTTCTGATCCAATCCGCATTTGATCCCATCCGTTTATAATCCAACCCAACCTGATTGCCACCCCTAAGCTCCGTCCATGTATTTTTCGCCATCCGATGGCCACGGCAGCCACCCAACGGTGGCGGAGATCCCTCTCCATTGCTGTCCCCTCCATTCGGTAGCATCTCTCGTCTCTTTCTCTCTCAAGGTTAAAGCTCCTATCAAGCGATACCAAGTGCGGATGCCTCCGCGGCCCTCCGACGGTCTCGACGGGCTAGCGCCACCCTCTGACAGCATCATCCGGCATTTTCTCTCTCTCTTCCTCTCTTTCTCCCTCGACACCGGCGTGTGCCGCTTTCCAGATTGAAACTATCCCGATTCCCCATCGGTCCAGTTCGGCACGCCCTGAACTGTTCGATTTGGGATGGTTCTAAAACCATGCTAGGCATGGACATGGATGGAGAATTGTTGACTGCCTATACAATGTCATTAATAAGAGGGAGCCAGATCCAATCATTGCTGCCCAATGTCTGGAGGAGGCAAGTTAATTTAATAGGATAAAGGACCATTCCTTTATTAGTCCATGCAGATAATTAACATTATATATTGTATGTCTTTCCCAAACTAAAGCTTTTAGGGAAGGCTCCCATAGCTTTGGTGAGAGGATGATATGTTATTGTGTGAAGACAGAATTAAAAGGAAGAGAGAAGGTTAATAAAATGGTGCATACAACAAGTAATGAAAAGAAGCAAAGAGCTCACATGTCTTCTTGGAGTCCAGCTCAGTTAGACTGTTAGGTAAGTTGTTGTAATTGTCTAGGTTGTTAGAGTTCTGTTAGTAAATCTATTAGATGAGCGAGAAAGGATGAGAGGTAGTTACTGTCATAATTGTAGATATATATAGATTGATACACTTGTATACAGACTATGATTTGATTCTTAATAACCCAAAGGATCTTGTTGAGATTTGTTCTGCAACTCTATTCTTCCTTTCTTTGTTTCTACTCATCAAGTGGTATCAGAGCAGTAGATCTTTGGCCATAGCTGAGGGCACACGCTCACAAGAATGGAGGAAGGAGATCGCCTCGATGGTTCTTGAATCTGAGCATAGACAGAAAGCTAGATTGCAAGACATAGTAGCCGAGCTTCAATCCTTAATTGCTAGGTTGAATCGATAGAATGTAGAAACAATGGAGCAGAGGAATCGAGCGGAGCAGGCGCAAGCAGAGAGAAATGGAACTAATAGTAATCCATGGGGAAGTACTACTAAGTTGGAGTTTCCACGTTTGATGGTGAGGGATTGGAGGGATGGTTGTTGAGATCGGAGTATTGTTGAAGTGGGAAATAGATCCTGAGAATAGGGTGAAAGTGGCAGCCTTGCATCTGGAAGGGCGTGCCATTCAGTGGCACCAAGGGTATCTAAAAGCTAAAGGGGCTGAGGCATACTTGAATTAGGAGGAATATGTGAAGTCATTGGGAGCAAGATTTGGAAGTCATGCTTTCGATGATCCATTAGCAGAACTCAGGAATTTGAAGCAGACAGATTCTTTGCAAGATTACCTCAATGCTTTTGATGAGTTATATCCGAAGGCAGGTATTACTGAAGAACAATCCTTAAGTTTTTCCTTCTGGACTTAATGATGAATTGCAAATGCCCATTAGGATGTTTAAGCCAAAGAATTTGGCCGAGGCTTATTCTCTTGCTAGGCTGCAGGAATTAACTGTAGCAGCAATATAATATGAACCCAAACCTGTTAGAAACCACCATTCTCAAACATAAGCAGTACAAACTAACAAAACCCCTTACCTAACCTCATCTACCTCCCAATTTAGACCCTCTCCAAACCCCAAAACACAACCTACAACTTCAGCTAACCCTACCACATCAAAACCACCCAATAATATGAATAAAACCCAAGACCTACCCTTACTAGTAAAGAGATGGATGAGAGAAGAGCTAAGAATTTGTGCTTTTGGTGCGATGAGAAATATGTTCCGGGGCATAAGTGTAAAAGGAGACAGTTATATGTGCTGCAAATTAAAAAATTATAGATGAAGAGGAAATGGAGTTTAGTGTGCAGGAGAGTGAAGTGAGGATTATGTACAAGAGGGACAACTCTCTTTGAATGCCATGTGGGGGACAGGTACTAATCAAACTACGATGATTAGGGGCAATTATGGAAAAAGAAGGTTACACATGTTGATTGACACAGGGAGCACTCGCAATTTTCTTAGTGAGCAGTCTGCTTGAAAGCTTAAATGTCAAATACAGAAGGTAGCAGGGATCTGGGTTGAGATAGCTAATGGTCAAGAGTTGAAATGTGACTTCATTTGCAAGAATTTCAGTTGGTGTATGCAGAAACAGGGATTTTCAACTGATGTGTACCTCCTTCCATTGGAAAGCTATGACGTCATATTAGGCATCCAATGGCTCAAAACATTGGGCAATATTAACTGGAATTTTGCAACCCTCACAATGAATTTCACATTGGATGGTAAAAATCATTCTTTATGTGGAGAGCAACTTAGTTCTCAAAAAGAGTTGCTTAATGCTATTACTGTGAAACATGAGGTGTGGATAAAGCTGCTAATGTTATTCAGGAACATGCCAGTTATCTTTTGCTCAAATGTTAACTACCGATTGGCCAGAGTTGCAAGCATTACTTCAGTCATTTGATGATGTATTTCGGAAGCCAAAAGGATTGCCTCCCCAAAGAATTTTTGATCATAATATTCCCATCAAACCGGGTTCACAGCCTGTTAATTTGAGGCCTTACAGGTATGCTTCTGAACAAAAGAATGAAATAGAAGAAATGGTGAATGATATGTTGAAAAATGGGGTAATCCAACATAGCTCGAGTCCTTATGCCAGTCCAGTTGTGTTAGTGAAGAAAAAGGATAATACATGGAGAATGTGTATTGATTACAGATATCTCAATAACATGACCATAAAAGATAAATTTCCGATTCCACTTATAGAGGAACTGTTAGAAGAGTTGGGGGTGCTACAATTTTCTCCAAAATAGATCTTAGATCTGGATATTGGCAAGTAAGGATGTTTACAGATGATGTTCCAAGAACAGCATTCAAAACCCATGAGGGTCATTATGAATTTCTAGTGATGCCCTTTGGGTTGACAAATGCCCCATCTACTTTCCACTCACTTATGAATGCTGTCTTTAAACCATTGTTGAGGAAATATGTTCTTGTTTTCTTTGATGATATACTGATATACAGTAAAACTAAAGAGGAACATTTAATGCATTCACAATCTGTTTTGCAATTGATGAGAAATAATCAACTCTATGCCAAGGCAAGTAAATGCAATTTTGGTGCTAGTTCAGTGGAATACTTGGGTCATGTTATCACTAATAAAGGTGTCCAGACAGATCCAAAAAAGGTGTTGGCTGTTCAATCATGGCCTGTGCCCCAGAATGTGAAACAGTTGAGGAGCTTCTTGGGCCTTACAGGTTATTATAGAAGATTTGTGCAAGGGTATGTCAAGTTGGCAAGACCTCTCACTGAATTAATTAAAAAAGCAATTTCCAGTGGAATGAAGCAGCTCAAAATGCCTTTCTTGTTCTGAAACAAGCTATGATCAGTGCACCAGTTCTCTCTTTACCTAATTTCTCCAAGACCTTTATTGTGGAAGCTGATGCATCTGGAGAAGGTATAGGTGCAGTGTTGATGCAAGATGGTCACCCACTTGCCTACATAAGTAAAGCTCTTTCTCCAAAGAATTTGGCCCTCTTTACCTATGAGAAGGAAATGCTAGCCATATTGTTTGCAATCAAACATTGGGAGCACTATTTGCTACCCAAACACTTCATCATCAGGACTGTCCGCAGGAGTTTGAAGTTTCTCCTTGAGCAGAGGCTTACAATGCCAGCTCAACAAGTGTGGCTGATGAAACTTCAACAGTATGATTATGAAATTCAGTATAAGAAGGGCTTCGATAACCAAGCTGCAGATGCTCTTTCAAGAGTAAATTTTGCTGCCTTAACTGTTATTACAGCTCACTTGGTTCTGATCAATTAATGGCAGCAATTACATCCACTTAGCAAACTGATAGCACGCTTGTTCAGATTATTGCAGACTTACAAGTTAGTGCTACTTCTCATCCTTTTTATAGTTGGCAACATGGCCACTTAAGGAGGAAAGGAAGACTGGTGGTGGGCAATTCTGAGGAATTAAGGAACAAATTGCTAGAACTCTATCATGATTCTTCTATAGGGGGTCATTCTGGAGTTACTATTACTGGAAAAAGGTTATCTGCCGTGGTTTATTGGAAGGGTTTATGGAAGTCTGTCAGGGAGTATGTTAGAAAGTGTGCTATTTGTCAACAAAATAAATGTGAAAATATAGCTACTCCTGATACTTTACAGCCCTTGCCAAGTCCTCATGGTGTATTCACTGACATTTCCATGGACTTTATTGATGGCTTACCTAAGTCTTAAGGGAAGTCAGTGACCATGGTGGTGGTGGACAGGCTCACTAAATATGCTCACTTTATGGCTCTTGCACATCCTTACACTGCCAAATCTGTTGCTCAGGCTTTCTTGGATAATGTATTCAAGCTGCATGGTCTTCCAGAAACCATTGTAAGTGATAGGGATGCTGTCTTTACAAGTAATTTTTGGCAGTTCTTCAAACTTCAGGGAGTTTCATTGCACCTATCCACAGCATATCACCCACAAACTGATGGGCAGACCGAAGTTGTCAACAGGTGCCTTGAGAACTACTTGAGATGTATGTGTGGGGACATTCCTCATTCTTGGAGTCAATGGTTGTCTTTAGCAGAGTTTTGGTATAATACCTCATACCACTCTACCATACAAATGACACCATTCGAAGCTCTTTATGGTGTTATTCCACCACTTCATATTCCTTACACGCCTAAGGACTCTAATGTGGCAGCAGTTGACATATACATGAGGGACAGGGAATCAGCAATTTCACTCCTTAAGCATCATCTGACTAAGGCAGCTACCAGAATGAAACAAGTTGCTGACAGGAAATGCGCCGAAAGGCAATTCCAGATAGGAGATATGGTGTTTCTGAAATTGCAACCATATATGCAGCATTCAGTACCACATTCTCATGCCAAAATTAGTCAGAGATATTATGGGCCTTTTAAAGTCCTTGATCAAATTGGTCATGTTGCCTACAGACTTCAATTGCCTCCTGGAGCTCACATACATGATGTTTTTCATGTTTCACTTCTTAAGCCTGCTTCTGCTACTTTGATAGCTTCACCTGAGTTACCTCACATGCCTACTCCTCTTCCATACCCACAAGCTGTTTTGGACAAGAGGATGGTTAAACGTCATAATCAAGCTACAACCCAATGGCTGATTCATTGGTCAGGCTTATCTCCAGCTGATGCAACTTGGGAGTATGCTGATGATTTTCAGCTTCGATTTCTAGCCTTTGCTCCTTGAGGACAAGGAGCCTTTCAAAGAGGAAGGTATTGATACGGGACTGTGTGAAGACAGAATTAAAAGGAAGGGAGAAGGTTAATAAAATGGTGCGTACAACAAGTAATGAAAAGAAGCAGAAAGCTCACGTGTCTTCTTGGAGTCCAGCTCAGTTAGACTGTTAGGGAAGTTGTTGTAACTGTCTGGGTTGTTAGAGTTCTGTTAGTAAATCTGTTAGATAAGCGGGAAAGGATGAAAGGCAGTTATTGTCATAATTGTAGATATATATAGATTGATACACTTGTATACAGACTATGATTTGATTCTTAATAACCCAAAGGTTCTTGTTGAGATTTGTTCTGCAACTCTAATCTTCCTTTCTTTGTTTCTACTCATCAGAGGACAACTGTGGAAAGAAAAGATAACATGAATCCAAGCATTGTTAGCCACCGAGTATAACTGATTTAATATTTTATGATAAATAATATCTGATATGCAATTTACTTGATTGTATTTGTAGCTGAATGATGGTTTCTGTTGGGTATAAAATACCCCCAGCCGAAGTTTGTAAAAGGCCGGCCTTCCAGGGCATTTCGGCTTCCGACCTGGTGCGGCGTCTTTCTGAACTCCCCCGACTGTCCGAGCTTTCATAACACTCTTCCGGACTTCTCCAATGACGAACTCCTTCAGTCTTCCACCGGACTGCTTCAAATGCTCTCCGGGCTCCACTATCAGCCGACCTTTCACAGCGATCGACTAATCTCCGAATCTCCTCAGCCTTCTTCCAGCCACGATCAACTCTAATACGAATTTCCTCCAGACTTCGTCAACGGCCGAACTTCTCCAACAGTAGATTTCTACAACGGCCGGACTCCCTCCAAGTTTCTACGGCGGTCGACCGCCTTCTAGATTTCACCCGAGTTCCTGCGAGAGCCGGATTTCTGCCCCGAACTTTTATTGCAAGTGGGCTTCGTCCGAACTTCTACAACGAACAAGCTCCGCTGGCAGGATCTCTACTCCGAACTTTTACTACAAGTGGTCTACTCCGAACTCCTACCGTAAGAGGTCTACTCCGAACTCCTACTAAGAGGTCTACTCCGAACTCCTACCACAAGCGGTCTACTTCGAACTTCTACTACGAGCGGCTCGCGCCGGATCTCTACTGTAAGTAAATTCCATCCGAGCTTCTATTGTAATAAATTTTTCCGGACTTCTGCTACAGGCGAACTCCAGCCGAACTTCTTCAATAAGCGGTCCCCATCTGGACTTCTACAAGAACTGGACTCTGCCTGAACCTCCGTAGCGGATAGATCCCGGACGAACTCCTACAACGGACGGGCTCCAGCAACTAGATCTCCACAACGACCAACCGCCTCCGATGTCTGTTGTGCCTCCCCAGCCATCAATCTCCAATAGTGTCAGCCGGACTTCAACAACGCCAATCCTTCAGACTCCTCCAGCGGATGAACCTCTACAATGCCATCCGAAGTCCACTGCCGGTTAACCTCAACTGGATTCTTCATGAAACCGGACTTCACCAACAGAAAATCTCCGTCCGAGCTCCTACAGCAAATGACGTCCGCCTATAGCATCAGCGCCCAAGGCACCCGACAACCGTAGGCCCGTCAGCAACCTCAGAACATCCGAGCCTCACTTAGACAGAAAGTCACCCCGCTGCACCAGATACCTCAACCGAGCTTCAGCCGACAGGCCCGAACTCCTTTGCAAGTCACGGCAATGGCCACTACTCTGCTCCACTTCCTGTAACGGATCCCACGCGGCTCCACCACTCTCTGGCAAGTCACGACAACGGACATCACTCCACTCTTCATAACAGACTCCACGTGGCTCTGAACGACCCCTGACGCCACTACTCTCCGTAACAAACTCCACGTGTCCCCGAACGGCCCACTATCAAATGGTTACAGACGTCGCTGTCAATCAGTTACGCCCTCCGTCTATAAAAGGGGACCCCCAGATACGTTCTTTCTAAGCTCAAAAACCCTATCTCGAAACTCTGCTAAAATTTTCATTCGAGCACTCCATTTCTGTTGAGGCAGAGTACTGACTTGAGCGTCGAAGGGTCTTGCCGGAGCACCCCCAACTCCGGTTTAGACTTCCTTTGCAGGTCTCGGCGGTGACCGCGGCTCCCTCGATTCCAGCTTCTCCGACGCCAGTGGAATTTGCACCAACAGGATTGGCGCTAGAGGAAGGGGTCTGCGTCTTCGCAGTACCC
Source organism: Elaeis oleifera (assembly GCA_000441515.1). Lineage (NCBI taxonomy): Eukaryota > Viridiplantae > Streptophyta > Magnoliopsida > Arecales > Arecaceae > Elaeis > Elaeis oleifera. Next base: position 292,784 of record KE504817.1, read on the forward strand.
TTGTTCTTAAAGAAGTGCTCAACGGGACCGTCTCCGGTCATCCTTTCCAACATGCTCCTCTCCGGTCTCCTGCCGGATCCCCACCTAATGCCTCCCTGAAAGGCATCCACCAGACGATCCGCGACCTCCGCGGCCAGATCTCAGCAAGCTCCGCAAGCTCCGATCTCGTCTCTGGTTTTCCGGACACCTCTTCCTCCGGCAACGGCAATCGGCATGGAGCAGCCCGATGACCGACCTCCGATCGGATTCATCAACACCATCTCTGGGGGAACCCAGCTGGGAGCTATCGGTGGGTTGGCCGGACCGCCCAAGCGGCAGAAGACTGAAGAATCTATAACCTTTACTGAATAGGATGTCCAGGAAGTTCAGTTCCCCCATAATGATGCGGTTGTAGTTTCTTTAAATATCGCTGATTATGATGTACGCCGCATTCTTGTT
>KE504817.1:300036-325437 GCA_000441515.1 Elaeis oleifera
GGAATAACTTCGGCTGTGAAAATTTCTGCGTACTTCATTCGGAACCCGAACTCGGAAGTAGGGGACTGGTGTTGGGTATAAAATACCCCCAGCCGAAGTTTGTAAAAAACCGGCCCTTCCAGAGCATTTTCGGCTTCCGACCTGGTGCGGCGTCTTTCTGAACTCCCCCGACTGTCTGAGCTTTCATAACACTCTTTCGGACTTCTCCAATGACGAACTCCTTCAGTCTTCCACCGGACTGCTTCAAATGCTCTCCGGACTCCACTATCAGCCGATCTTTCACCGCGATCGACTGATCTCCGAATCTCCTCAGCCTTCTTCCAGCCACGATCAACTCTAATATGAATTTTCTCCAGACTTCATCAACAGCCGAACTTCTCCAACAGCAGATTTCTACAACGGTCGAACTCCCTCCAAGTTTCTACGGCGGTCGACCGCCTTCTGGATTTCACCCGAGTTCCTGCGAGAGCCGAATTTCTGCCCCGAACTTTTATTGCAAGCGGGCTTCGTCCGAACTTCTACAACGAACAGGCTCCACTGGCAGGATCTCTACTCCGAACTCCTACTACAAGTGGTCTACTCCGAACTCCTACCGTAAGAGGTCTACTCCGAACTCCTACCACAAGAGGTCTACTCCGAACTCCTACCGCAAGAGGTCTACTTCGAACTTCTACTACGAGCGGCTCGCGCTGGATCTTTATTGTAAGCGAATTCCATCCGAACTTCTATTGTAACAAATTTCTTCCGAACTTCTGCTACAGGCGAACTCCAGCCGAGCTTCTTCAATAAGCGGTCCCCATCTGGACTTCTACAAGAATCGGACTCCGTCTGAACCTCCGTAGCGGATAGATCCCGGACGAACTCCTACAACGGACGGGCTCCAGCAACTAGATCTCTACAACGACCAGCTGCCTCCGGTGTCTGCTGTGCCTCCCCAGCCATCAATCTCCAATATGTCAGCCGGACTTCAACAATGCCAATCCTTCGACTCCTCCAGCGGATGAACCTCTACAAAGCCATCCGAAGTCCACTACCGGTTAACCCTCAACTGGATTCTTCATGAAGCCGGACCTCACCAACAGAAAGTCTCCGTCCGAGCTCCTACAGCAAATGACGTCCGCCTACAGCATCAGCGTCCAAGGCACCCGACAACCGTAGGCCCGTCAGCAACCTCGGAAACATTCGAGCCTCACTTAGACAGAAAGTCACCCCGCTCCACCAGATACCTTAATCGAGCTTCAACCGACAAGTCCGAACTCCTTTGCAAGTCACGGCAATGGCCACTACTCTGCTCCACTTCCTGTAACGGATCCCACGTGGCTCCACCACTCTCTGGCAAGTCACGACAACGGACATCACTCCACTCTTCATAACAGACTCCACATGGCTCTGAACAACCCCTGACGCCACTACTTTCCGTAACAAACTCCACGTGACTCCGAATGGCCCACTATCAAGTGGTTACAGACGTCGCTGTCAATCAGTTACGCCCTCCGTCTATAAAAGGGGACCCCAGATACGTTCTTCTCTAAGCTCAAATATCCTATCTCGAAACTCTGCTAAAATTCCCATTCGAGCACTCCATTTCTGTTGAGACAGAGTACTGACTTGAGCGTCGGAGGGTCTTGTCGGAGCACCTCCAACTCCGGTTTAGACTTCCTTTGCAGGTCCCGACGGTGACCGCGGCTCTCTCGACTCCAACTTCTCCGGCGCCAGCGGAATTTTGCACCAACAGTTTCATTTAGGGCTGAGCACAGATCAGGTTTGGTCGGGTTGAGAGAAAATTTTCATCCGACCGAACCCAATCGGGTTGAAGAAATTCAATCCACTATCGACCATTTATCATATATAAACCGTTTGAAACCGAAGTAAACGGTTTGTAGCGGATTCGGATGGGTTGTGTCGGTTTGGACTTCAATATTGACCCAATATCGATTTAAGTCCAATGTTGGTCTATTTAAGCTAATTTGCTTTTTTTTTATCAGTTTAATGAAAAAAAGATCTAAACCTTATAAGTTACAATTTTTAAACTTATTTTTGAAGATTTACTCATCTGAAAGCTCTCACTTTAGAATTGTCTCAAATTAATGTGCTTCCATCAACAATTCAACATTAATATTCTCATGAATCCAAATGGATGACGGATATTTTTTAAATAAATATTGAAATCTAAATGACGCCATCCAAAATGAAAGTGAGTCTGTGAAATACTACATCGATTGGGTTCGGTTCATATGGGTTAAAAGTGTAGAAACCGAATCCGACCATATATAACCAATTTTTACAAATCTCAATCCGATTCCATCTGATTTATGTCTTTCAACAGACCGAAAGCGATGTTTATTGAGTCAGATTGGGTGGATTTCTTCAGATTTCGATTATTTGCTCAGCCCTAGTTTCATTTTAGGCTATCATTGAAACACTTGAAGAGGTTAGCTATTCTAATCCTCTTGCAAACGGCCTTCTCCAATGGCTATGAGTGTAACCGATTAATTTGCATCCTAATTCACAGCAATTGGAGGAACCGACCAACATAATAGTAGTTGAACGACTTGGTAGGGGTGGCAACGGATCGGGTATGGGTCGGATCGACTGATATCCATACCCGTCATACCAGCAAAAAGCCATACCCATACCCGTCCCGTACCCATCTCGGGTCGGATCGGGTCAGGCTCCAAAAATGGATCAGATCGGGTCGGGTATACCTGAAATCCAGATACAGTTAAAAAAATTGTGCAATGGAATAAAGCTCAATAAATTGAAAATTTTATAGCCAAAGAAGAATCTTTTCAATCAAAAATCCCCAACCCTACAAAATATCATGCTAAGGAACCAACTCACACCGCCACAACTCAGACAGAATCCCATATACTTAGAAAAAATAACTAATCAGAACCTCGGAAACTCCTTTTTTTCCCCGATTTTCCTCTATTTTTCATCTTCAGGAGTCCTAATCGGATGGGAGGCTTGGAGTGGCCGAATATAAAAGGTTAGGGGAGGCAGAGTGGCCGAATACAGAAAACTTAAATGCTAGGGTTTTGTATTGGGTATTGGGTGTGTGTGTATCAGATCGGATTTGGGATGAGGCATACTATTATCCCTACCCGACCCATACCCGCTTCGGATTTTTTTAAAAAACCCATACTCGTCCCAGATTTTAATCGTGTTAGATAAAATCCGCCCCATTCAGATCGGGTCGAATCGGAAACCCGACAGATCAGACCAAATTGCCACCCCTACAACTTGGTATATGTCCACTAAAATCTAAGGCTCAGATTGAAGTGCATCTAAGAGAGGGTGGAGCCGGAGTATAACAATCAACTTTATAATAAATTTGCATATAATGAGAAGGTTCTAATGATTGGTTTCTTGAAGGCTAATAGCAAAAGCTAGAGCTTGATAAGTCAGGATTGCCTCCTTGACCAGCTGGTTTTATACCCAGAGGCTAGGGTGGATACAGAACAATGGACAGAGAAACATATAACACACACATAACCAATCGAGCAACCATAGAGGTAAGCAGAGAGCTAATCCTCATCGCAAGGCTCTCTATCTGAGACATCATCTTGGAGATTTGATAGAAAGATGCTTAGAAGAGGTCATCATGGTACTCAATTTAGTTACGACGATAGGACCAATCAAGATGGTAGGCCTACTAGAGCTACCCAGTTTGACCAAACAAACAAGGGCATCTAGCAAAAGAAAGCAATCTCTCGAATCAACACAAAAGGAAAGAAAAGAGAATTGCTGATTTATTAAAGAGAGTGAAGGAGAAGCCTATTCATTCAAATTCTAAAATCAATGAGCCCTCAGATGATCGATTGCCCAGATTATCTCGTGATATGAGCAATGATGATAATGGCATTTCGAGCGATGATGCATTTGGTCGCCAAAGAGATGGTAATATACATGGTGCACGTGCATAGGATCCATAGTCCTATAATCTTGGTGAATTCACCAACGAGTCATAGTTCACTCATGCCACACAAGATATAAACCATAGCACACAACCTGAAGCCTGCAAAGATTCAATTACAAATAGGATATGCCTCCTCGCGGTGGTTCGGGATACGACACTACTACTATAGATAATCTTGAATGAGTAGGGTCCCTGGACTATCTAAATCCACATTGTATAGCGGATCTTATTCCTCACATTCAGTTATGATCCATATGGATATTCCATATCTAAGACATCGTATTCAAGCAACTACCATCCTCCATGGTTTCAGCCAAGGTTTTACATCCCAATGAGAGGGAGGATGTCTCGACCGTCCCATCCCGTTCCTGTGAGAAAATGGGATCGAAATGGGGTCGGAACTCCGAAACCCATCCATATAGAGAGAGAAGAAAGAGGAAAGAAAGAAAGATGAAGAAAGAAAAAAAGTAAGAACAGAAGAAGAAGAAAAGAAAGAAAAGAAGAAAGAAAAGAAAAAGAAAAAAAAGAAAGGAGGGGATAAGAAAATAGAAACAAAAAAAAGAAAAAAATAGAAGAAAAGGAAAGTAAAGAAAAAAGAAAATAATGAAAGAAAAAAGAAAGAAAAAAGAAAAATATCTATCGGGATGCATGACTGGGACAACTGTTGGGATGGGATGGGACAGTGGGGCATCCCATTCTATGGAGATATCGAGAAACCTCCGATTCATGAACTTAAAACCTTGGTTTCAGCAAATTATGAGTCAGATTTCATTGTCTCAATCTTCCCTCAAATGGGATAGCCAACCCAATATTAGACATCCAATCAGTATTGGGTGGTTGTCTAGGAGGATTAGATCATGGGATGTAGGGAAGGGCACCTTGGTTAGAGTCAAATCGCAAGTCTAGACTATACTCAGGATCTCGATATTTACAAGCGACATAAACATTCTATGAGAAACTAGATGCCGATATGTGTTTTGTATTTCAAATCAATTTGATACATATATTTTAATTATATGTGCTCATACATTCTCTCAGTCAATTAACCGCATTCATTAATCAATCATACTATCTACTGAAATTAATATGACATTAAAAAAAAATCAAAGTATCATTCAAATTATAATTCAAATAACCAAAATCATTAAAATAATCCCTAGAAACAAAAATAGTTGGAAAGATAAAAGATATTGAAAACAAAAAATATTTATTGATACTAAACTGGTATGCCGCACATATCACGTCGGTACAGCATGTATCAATATCATGCCATACCAATCACAGACCTATATGACACCTGGTATCAGTTCGGCAATCCTCGGCAAAAGGAATGTAAGAAACAATCTAGCAAATCAAATTAACATAGCATGAAAATTCATTAGCCATCCTCATCATTGTCATCATTATCTGAGCCTTTTCCCATTGATTATGGGATTAGTTAAAGAGCAAAACCCAAAGAAGCGAAGGTTCCATGGAAGGATTGACCAAACTCATGACAGGCATACCATGTGAAGGAGAATATATGTTCTTACGAGGGACTCAAACTCAACATGTTGTAGATTGGGATTCACCTCCACCTTCATTGTTATCCAGATGGAGAATTTTAATGCTAAAATTTCACTTACTGTTAAAAGTGCTTCAACTTGTAACATAGATGACTCTGTAGCTTTTGATGAAGTTAAATTCATGGTGAGGATGGTTTTCAATTCTTCGATGATGAAGCCGAACATTTTGAAGAAAGTAAGAAACCCTAGCCAAAGAATTAACTTCACAAAGGGCTATTAAAGCCTCAACATCTTTGACAAGATAAAACAAGTGGGGTATGTTTTCTAATAACCCATTGCCATGTGTACATGTAAAACACGGTGATATAACCACTAGGAATGTAACATCCAAATATTTCAGTCATTCATTGCCCAACATATCCCTCCCATATTTATAAATAAACAGCCTTGAATGATAAACATTAACTACTGCACCATGGAGTACCCACAAACCATAAATTTTGTGATTGCTTTTTAACAGCGATTACCTACTTAAGGTGAAAATGATCAAGTAACACCAAGAATTGCATGAACTCCAGGCATAAGAAAATCCAAAATTCATACTTCATAGGCAATACAACTACATCACTCATATCAAATGCTCAGCTTGCTTCTCAAGGCAAGGAATCTTGGGGAAGATGTTAGGACCCATAGGCATCGCTATCTTGATCATTGCATGAATCTTGCTTAGAGAGGCACATGTATTGAACCTTATATCACAATTTCTTGAAGACGCATACACCCCAAGCTCTAAGGAAGATTGTGTCACCCACAACCTACCCACCCCCTCCCGCCGCAAACAGCATTTCGATATTATCAGCTTGCACATTATCTTTAACATGCTAGTATGAAACAAGCCCATTATGCTTGGTTCGCAAAGTTAATCAAGAGGCTATGACATTTGGTTTTGTGCATGTCATATGTAACGACCAAAAATCTTAACCTAAAAAGACTAGTCAAATGATATTTTTTGGAATTCTTGGCCCTGTATTAGTGCCGAAGAACATCCTAATGCATAACCGATATGGGACTAAACACATGCCCATACAGTCCCCACATACTCTCCCTATTTAAGTTCCTGCATCCTCCACAAGCTAAGGGTCCAAATCTAGTTAAATCCAATCACAAACACATAATCAGCCTATGGTCAGCTCCAAATGGGCCCATATTGCAATATCCCCTAGTCCACATAGACTATAGGCTTGGTCCACCATGATGCCATTTGCAACAATTTGGACTAGGACTTTCTCCAAAAAGACTAGTTAAAAGGTGTTATTTAGTTTCTTGTCCTTGTATAAGTATCGAAGATCTCCCAAGCACATAACTAGTATGGGCCTAAATACATGCCCACACAATCCTCACATCATGTATGATCATGCCATACCTATCCACATCTAAATTCCAGTTAAGATTGAACAAGAATGTTGCAAGTGTTATGCACAAGTTAAGAAGTAGAATGGCTATGATTTCTTTTTAAGTCCGCATAAATCTAGATTCAACATGCATCTTCTCTCTCACTGAACGATCGTGGGGCCCACAAAGAGAAATAAAATTCTTATAAAAATAATCAAACAATTGTAAAGAATAATATTAGATGAAGGCTTCAAAGTCCAACAATGTGGTTGGAGTCCAACAAGGGTCAGCGGAACTGTCCCAAATTGTCCGATTCGGGGCATGCTAAATTGTACAGTCCTCAGATCGGGACGGTTTCGGCCTTCAAAATGAGACACCAATGAGGAACCGAGGGAGAAAGAAGGAAAGAGAGGAAAGAGAGAAAGGAAAGGGTAGGAAAGGAAAGGGATAGGGAGAAATGGCCTTTGAAAATCGTTGGAGGGCTTCCGAGGCCACTACTGCTGCTATCGAGGCAATGGGCATCGTCCCGATCTGACACAGCAGAGAGAGAGAGATAAGGAAAGAGAGGAATGAGAGAGCGAGAAGGGGAGGGAAGGAAAGGGAGCAGGAGAAACAGCCTCCAAAGGCCGCCAAGACCATCAAAGGCACTGTCGAGGCGATAAGCCTTCGTTCGATTGATATAGGGGCTTTGGCCCTTGTTTCATTTTTATTTAATTTTATCAGATGAAGTCAACAACTGATTTTTCATTATCTTTCTTTTTTTCAATTTTCTGACGAATTCAACAAATGCTGACTTCGCCCAGTAAAATCAAATAAAAAAATGACATAGGAGTTAAAGCCCCTATTTCAATCGAATAAAGGCCCACCATCTCAGCAACGCCTCCAAAGACCATTTCTCCCTCTCCCTTTCCTTCCCTCCCCTTCTCTCTCTCTCTCATTCCTCTCCTTCCTTCTCCTCTCTCCTCTCTACTGTGTCCGATCGAGACAATGCCCACTGCCTCTACGGTGGTAACTATGACCTCTTCGGCCCTCCGATAACCTCCAGAGGCTGATTCTCCCTCTCTCCTTTCCTATCCTCCCTTCCCTCTCTTTTTCCTCTCTTTCCTTCTCCCTCTCCCCCTCTCTATTGTGTCAGTTCGGACCTGACATGGAACGGTACAAGGGCATATACCGAACTATATAACCGGCCAACCAGTTTGGGGTTCGTACCAGCACTGCAAATCTTGAGTCCAAGTCTTTCACATTATATGACATAGAGATAGAAATTTCAGAACTTTTATTTAGGTAATTCTAGAATTGGTTTTAGAAACGTGAAATTAGAGAACAAGAGTCTTATGAGGTAAGCTAGACAAATCATAAAATTATTAGGGTTTGATTTTTGGTTGGTTTTACATGTCTTTCTGCATAAGGTTATGTATTATTTGATTTTTTTTTTCAAAAATATTTGGGAATTAATACTTGCCTATCAAGAATCCTATTTGGTTTAGAAAGAAAGTCATGTAAAGTTTATGTTAGGATTGCATATTTCTTTCCATATATAGTGGAGGTTTTTATGGTATTATTTGTTGTATTATTGTTGGCCTATGTTGCCATATATTTGCTATATTATTGTTGTATTATTGCTGGCCTATGCTGCCATACAGGAACATCCTATACTCTATATATATTGATTAATAAAACCCTAGAAGGTAAGCTCTTTTGCCCCTCTTTCATGGTATCAGAGCAAGAACTCGAACTAGGAATATTGATCCATAGCCACCAACCATCAAAACCTCACCTTCTTCCTAGGAGATCTCTCCTCTTTGTTGCCGTTCAGCCTTCCCTAGTGCTGCTCGATCTCTCCTTGAGCTGCTGGGTTTTCCTCCTATTGCTCTTTTTTCTCATCTTCCGTGGTGTCACTAGCCTTCCCTAGTGCTACTCAGCTACTCTTGCTATCGCTCGATTTTTCTGGTCTTCCCTGGTTCCACTTGGCCTTTACTGGTGCCACTCGATCTCCCCTTAAGACACTACTTTTTTCCTTCTACTGCTCATTTTTTCTAGCCTTCCCTGATGCCACTGGTCTTCCTTAATACTGCTCGACTTCTCTTGGAAAGTGATCTTTGTTGGTAACTTCTGATCTCATCTCTTTTCTTCAGTGGTGCTTTCTTTTAGTGGCAAACATATCTTCCTTTACCGCAACACCACCGATTGTTAACATCAAAACTCTCATACTATTAGAACTCAATTTTACATATTTGGTATGGAAACAAGTTTTTCTAAATATCTTAGAGAGTTTTGGTGTTACTTTGCATGTGGATGGGACTAGTATTATCTCTCTTCAGATTATTGAAACAATTGATAAGAAGACAATTGTGAATCCAGAGTATTTAGCGTGGAAGAAGGTATACACCACCATACTTTTCTGGATTAATGCGACTTTCTCTTAGCATAATACAGATGGTCATATCCAGTTCATCCAAAACAGCCCATGATGCATAGAAAATCATGGAGGCATACTTTCTCAACAAGATTGTCTTTACGACCTTTTTTTGAAATCTGAATTATGAAGTATCAAAAAGGATCAATGGGTATGAGTGAATATATGCAAAAGTTAAATCCATAGGGGATGCCCTCCAGGCAATTGGTGAAGCCGAGTCGGATCACAATTTGATCATGACTATTCTTTTGGGACTATTAGAGAAATATAGAGGATTTGTAAGTGCATTAAACACACACAGGATGAAACCTACTTTTAAGCAACTTTGACCACTTCTAATGCAAAAAGAAACAGAAGTTCAGCGTCGTACTGGATTGACAACACCGCCTGCTCCTTCCACCACTAAAGGAGAAGCCCTTTATGCAAATCACAGCCGAGGTCATCGCGGTGGATGCAGGGGTAGTTTCATGGAGGCCAAAGATAGCGTGGCTGACACAATTCAAATCCTGATCGTGGATACAATAGAGCATATACACATATTTCTTTTCATATATAGTGTTTAGGATTGCATATTTTTGGGACCTAATCTTATCTCGTGGTTAGCTAAGAAGCAGCTTACCATTTCTCGCTCCAGTTCTGAAGTGGAGTATCGATCTGTGACCTACACACTAGCCGACATAGTCAATCCATCGTCTACTTTGTGATCTTGGCATCTTCTTATGGCACTCTATTCGTATCTTTGTGATAATCTTAGCACAACATACCTTGCTACAAATCCTGTTTTATATGCTTGTACGAAGCACATTGAACTTGATCATTACTTCTTGCAAGAGAATGTTCAATCGGATGATTTGAATGTGGTCCATATCTCTTCTGACAAACAACTTACTGACACCTTCACCAAACCTTTGTCCACTTCTCGATTTTCAATTTTGTGCGTCAATCTTCACCTCCATCCCAAGGATGCTCAGCTTGCGGGGGATGTTAAGATTACATATTTTTTCCACATATAGTGGAGATTTTTATGGTATTATTTGCTATATTATTATTGGCCTATGTTGCCATATATTTGCTGTATTATTACTGTATTATTGCTGGCCTATGTTGCCATATATGAACATCCTGTACTCTATATATATTGATTAATGAAATCCTAGAGCATGATATTCTGTATCGGCCCAAACCGGTCGATACATCTCATACCATACCGTATTGGCAAAGAACTGGTCCGAATCAGGTTGGATTTTTGGAAAATGGCCTAAACCAGACCGAACCACTCGGTTCGATACGACATCGGCCCAAACCATCTGATACTGGATGGTTCGGTCTGGTTCGAGGCCGGTTCAGCCCGATTTTCTTTTTTTTTGTGTGTGCTGTTGGTGGGATTTTTTTTCTTTTTTACGATACCGTACTGTACCGACCGACAACCGGTACGGGTTCCGATATCGAGTCCACAAATCTTGCCCTAGAGAATAAGCTCTTTTGCCCCTCTTTCAGTTTATAAAGGAACTATTAGGATCGAATGAAAAAGCATTTTACACAATTTGTTTTGAATGAACGAAATGATTTCTTTAGGTCGAATTTGGTCTTTCTTCTCTTTTCTCTTTATCCCTATTCCATTCTCTTTTTCTTTCTTCTTTTCCTCCTCTCATTACTTCACTTTATTTCTGCCCTACCTTTTACCATTCTCTCTTATTTCTGCTGCTATTCTTCTTCTTCACTGGATTGCTAGCACTGCAGATTGATTTTTAGCAGAATATTAAATTAGACCTATACAGGACTTAGCTTTAAATTGTTTTAACCCTCGTTGCCCTATATCACGCGCCCAACCAAATGCAAAACTTTTGCCATTATATACTTCAATGTGATGCAAATGAAGTTGTGATCCCCTAGATAAGTGGGACCCATCTTAAGTGAAGAAGCATCTACTCTGAATATAATGGGGAAGGTACTAATGTGAACCATAAAACTGGGTAAAGCCCATATTCTATAGGTACTCATGAAATAAATCTATAAGAAAGCATTAGTTAAAGGCCTTAGAATCTAGCCACATGACTGGACTCTAAGGCTTCACATTACATATAGTAGATAGATTTAGATATGTAAAGAATATAATTATTTAGGACATTACGCTGTCATATATAGTCTACTAATAAGCACATAATCTTTTCAGGAGATTACACTGTCATATAGTCTATTAATAAGCACATCCAGTCTTCCAATGAAAGTCCATGTCCTTTTAATTTGGAGTCCTTAATGTAGCTTTGGGTCCTTACGGTCTCAAATCTCTAATGAGGGGCACACTATGGACCTTCTGACCTGCACTTCATCGAAGAGAATCAAAGTATATTACTCCCTGATACTTGCCATTTCTTAGTCCAACTATTACTGCTGCTTCACATGCAATCACTAATGTTGCAGTCCTTTTATATTTCTACTATCCTCAGAGCTCATTACAACCCCAAACTTTCACTGGGCTAGCCAAAATCCGAACAGTTGTTTTAATTTTTAAAGGCAAAATGAATAGGTTTCTAAAATAGATCATGAATGATGATGCCATGAAGATAGCCGCAAATGCTAAGGGCAGCAAAATTTTCAATCACATATCAAAGCACCAGTAAATAGTGTGAGATTGTCATTGATAATATTTGGCAAAAAGAACTGTCGATCATGAAGTGGTTCGCTGTAATTCTCTTTTACGAAGTGCAGGTCGCCAGGTCAATAATATACATTTTATTAGATAAAGAATAAGTAGGCAAGGTCACCGTTTAAGAAAGCACCTAGAAAGTATAAACAGATAAAACAACAGTAAATTGAACTGTGTACCTCTGCTCTATTCTTCAAGACTAATGAGGGAGAGATATCATGCATTTATTGTGTTCTAGCGCAAAGCCATGTATGTTTTACGCCATAAAGATGACAACAACTGTTTTTGATCTACATTTCCTTCTAACATTTCTTAAACTATTAATCATAAACTAATACCCTTCAATCATGGAAAGACTTCATACAGAGCCCAGATTACTGCAATTGTTTATTTCACAGAATATCATCCTTGACAGAATGACCAAAAGGTCATGTTACATATGACAGAGAAGGCTAAAACATAAACATGATATGTGATACAGACAACCAGGTCAAATCAAGAAAGAAGAAATTGGCTTCTAAAACTAGATGCCATGACAGTCATGTTTCACATAAGATCCACTTGACTGATTATAGTACTAACTGAAATTCAGGATACAAGGTTTCAAGAATGTTAACAATGTAAGAATCTAAAATCTTACCCAATGATATTGCAATAATTCCACTCATCTGATATTGTGACGTATAAAGGTAATCAAGCATGTCTTTTTCTTCAACATCAGATAAATCTGACTTTGCTCTCAGAAGAAAAATATGCTCCACAATATTTCTGTAAAAGATCGTTAGTTAGATCTTCTATAATCCCAGTTGAATATGTATTTATACTGCGAGAGATCTACATGCTTTTGAACGATATATTGAAGGACAAGCAATAATCTGTGATAGATTATGATGTACAAAAGAGTCAACTTTCAAGAAAATAGGATGGCATTCACATGCTCAGATATTAAGGATGAATGCTACTTAGAAATCAGTAAGAACTCCTTGCAGACAGTGGACTAGTTATCAAAGTTTGGGAATCATTTGCTTCTTCTGTTCATGCATCAGCAGCAGATGCATTTTGCATGGAGATGGTAATGAATAAAGATTTCATAGTGAGTTAAGAAAAAAAGAACTAAGGTGATGTGAGAGGTAGAAATGGGAGAAAGAACATTTCATATACCTCTAATTAATAGATGGCACATAAAACAAGAACAGAACCATGAGACAGGAGATTCACTACAATGAACGGTTCTTGGAAGATAGGGCTTTGATAACTGTAGATAGGATACAAGGGAAGGCTTTTATCTTTTCATATAAACTGGAATTTGTTACTCTTGTCCAGATAATAAGACCATAGCATAAACATGGGGTCAGTCTCCACATTGTATTCAGTTAATATACGAGTTTCTGTGTCACCATCCAATAGCAATTGTGACTATATAAAGGGAGGAATCCACTGTGCATAGAAAGAATGGAGAACTTAAAGCAGATTATATGAATTGACTTTCTATAACAGCTAGCTTTTCATTTCCCCATATAACAGACATGATCACTCAAGGTCAAGATGAGTGCAACCAAAAGCAAGGTTTTGCTTCTGGGGTTACAGAAGCATAAGAATTTGGGTTCACTGAAAGTAGAAGACAGACCAGTCCTAATCACAGATGAGAATCATGAAGCCCTCTTCTATCTAGAAAGGGAATTTGGGTTGTCTAATCAAGCATAAAATTCATATCAATATTTTAATTAAAATTTAATCTTTTAAGAATTTGATGCAAGGAAAAGGGCTCTTAACTATGATAACTAGCAATCGCCTAATCCAACTGGAGTGGCAAACTAGCACCAATCTTCACTAGGGCTTCCTGTGCCTCCATCAACATCACACTAGCTTCAAAGAGTCTCCGGGGTTGCACTATGTAAAAGCCTTGGAGTTGCATTTTGTGTTGCTAAGGAAGTTGCCCCATAGTGAGATGAGATCATGCCACCTAAGAACAATCAAAAGATTACATAAAAATCCAAAGATTCACTAGCCTTGTATTTAAAGTGATTATAACCTTCTACAGACCCTAACATCATTCCTCTAGAATTCTTAAGGCAGCTGTGCAACTCCTCAAACATCTAATAACACTGATAGCACGATCGGATTCATCAGACAACTACATGGTGTCAAAGGATGTGTTTCTAATATGATGAGGTCTGATCAGCAGCTTATCTGGATCTGATGAAAGATTTTGAACCATCAGAAGCTTCAAGTCTGCAGCTTTGGCAGCACTGACATATCTTTGGTATTCCAGCAATATCTCACTCATCCAGTCTGCAAACAATGTGATTCAAGATGAATTAACAAATAATTTACAGTTAATTAATTAAAAAATCCCATCCCAAAACTCCACATGGACAAACTTTAGCGAAGCTTTGATGTGGAAGGTACCTACAGTACTCTCCTACAACTATCATTGCAAAAGTTTTGATTTTTGAACTTATTAGACACCTAAGAATCAAGTGATGCAACTTCTACTTCCACCAATGAGTGCTAACATGGTTTGGAGCAAGGTTCACCACCTCAGTACCTAACCCATATTAGTACCATCCTATTATAATATCAGTATGCAGTATGGTACGAGATAATGAGACGTACCAAGTATTGGTACAATACAAGACTGCATACTAGTTTAGTAACGGTAAGGTATGGCACCAACCAGTATGGCAAACCTTGGTCTGAAGGTTACTCAAGGTATATTCCAATCCACACAGCCAATATGTTGGCATGCATATCACTTTTAGCCTTGCTCCAACACATCTTCCAGTGCAACCAAAACTTCAACTTAAGCTCAAGTGATCATCTGTCACTCGTATCAGTGATTAAGGGCCTCTGCTCATGAATTTCAATGCAAGGTATGTACTCTTGTCTTGTTAAGAGCACATATGATGAGGCATGATATACCTTGTTCCATGCTACCAGAATTCATGTCCCAATTACTTCACAAAAAATTCAGCTTCATTTATTTATAGGCCAACATCAATTGGTATGAAGGATCTTCAGGAAGATAAATATTTGTTTTAGGAACCCAAAAAGAGAATCTCAACACCCTATCTTGCGCTGTGTCAAACCTCGTCTGTCATTACTCACCCTGGCATCATTTCATAGGATGTCAATGTCCATGACTTGTTAGGTCAATGGCATCGGTTAGCTTTTGTCTTCTGAAGTAATTTTCTAGAAGTTGTCTTTGATTTTTAAAAAAAAAACATAGATAACAAATTATTAAATTTTAATTATAGATGTCAGCTTTAAATACATTTCTTAAAATTACAACAAAATTGTAACATTCAGCCTACCACTTGATTGTTCAAACACTATTTTCCCTATTTGTTAGCTTCCAAATAGCGAATGTTATGCTAGTCTTGTTGATGTCCGTTGACTAGGTCTGCATTTTCTTTTTGAAACTAATAAATGCATATGATGCTACCACCAGATCATTTCCTTCTATACTGTTGGGTTTTTTCATACAAATAAACTTTTAGATGATAGAGGTGAAATGAGAGTGATCCAAATCACAAAATGCAAGCACCATCCATTATAAGAAGGAATAAACATTGCATATTGTTTTCATATAAAAAGCAACCAGCACAAGCTCCCATCAACAATCTCCATGTAAAGAACTTTGGACCAACGACTTAAGCACAAAATATTCAAGCGGTCCTAAAATTTGCTCTGTTTTTTCATTAAGTCTTGTTCACATAGCATTGTGGTCCATGGTTGGCTGCATATTTGATGGGAAAGGGCTCACATGATGATGACATGTGGGCTACTCTATCTGTACTAACAATCAAGGATGCAAATAAACAGGCAACTAATGTTCATATTAATCCACCAGGTGATGATAAGGACCCTGTTTAAGATCTCAGTGAAAGCAGATTATAGCAAGCCTCATATCCAAAAAGGAATAAAATATTCACTTTCTTTCTTATCAATCATATATGATTAGAATCATAAATCCAGATACCTATGGACATAAAATAAGAAGTGTCAAATTTAAAGATCGCACCTTTTCTTCACAGAATCATCCGCCAATGCATCATTAGCAGACTCCGACCCATTGCAACCTAAGATACTCTTTCTTCCATGATTTTTCCGCCTCAAATGAATACTTGCCTCTGCTTGTGATCTCAAAACTGGAAGAATTTCGAAGTCTAAAATGACAATCAAACAAGAAAATTCAACAGAAATTTTTTGTTCATTCACTTGACAAGATTCAAGAAAAAAATGATAAAAGGCACGCAAAAAATTCCGATACAAGATAAGCAAATTAATGAGAGAGCTGAGCTAAATTACCATGCAGCAGTCCTTTGGGGTTAGAGAGGACGAAGCCTTTGGGAGAGGTCGGGGATAGGGTTTGATGGAACGCAGGGACGGGGACGGTTGGGATACAAAGGGGCATTCTGGTAATGGAGGTGGGTATTTTGGGAAAAAAGTTTCTCTACTTCTTCTCCGGTGTGCTCTTCTTCCACTTCGCTTCTCACGGCTCTGCTGTGGAGCGATTTTTGAGGAGGAGAGCGAGGATGGGGATGCGGAATGGCAACGGGTGGAGGGGAGGGAAGCGTGTTTCCGCCATATAAAATTACCAAAATGCCGCACATTAGGAGGAATTGGAGAAGGGTTTCAGTTCAAGGTGTTAGGCAATTGAGTATTACAGAGGGACCGAAGAGTCCATGTGGAGTTGTAACAGCTTTAAAGAACTCCTTGAATGTAAGGGTCCAAACTGAACGAGATTTTGGATCATGGATGCCACGTTGAATGATATGGAATCTGTTGTTGTGGACCACCATCTCAGTCTCGATCGGTCGTATATTCGATCTTGACCGAAAACTCAAAAGACTCGGTCCTCAACAGGGTGCAAAAATAATAAGAGATCGATCATGATCGATTTGAAGAAGACAGATATGAAAATTCGAACCGACTTACCTACTTTAGAGCTCTCACGTTATGGACGGTAATTCGGATCTTGGCCATGATCAAGATGGGTAGAGATTAGTCGTAACTGACCTGAGGATGATTTTTATGTAAGACAGCAACTTCAATTAAAAAAAGATTATCTCCTTCATGATTGTGGAGAGTTCGGATAAAAAGAAATTATCAGGATCAAATCAAGCCTCGAATGGAAGCTAATAGCTGCCCCGCTCACAAATATTGGAGCAATCTTGCCAGCATAATCTACGTGCAATATCTGAGAACCGGCTAGTTCCCTAGGCATGCACGGCTCAAACTTCGTCCTCTATAAATAGAGGGGAGCGAGACCCCGAGGTGAGCTCTCGAAAGGTTTGTCTCTCTTTCTCTATTCTCTATCTCCCCGCTAACTTAAGCGTCAGAGGGTTCCTGTTGGAGAACACTCTAGTCAGAACTTTTTGCAAGTCTTGTCTTAGCTTTTAGAGTCCTTCTACATCGATGTCTCGGTACGGAATTTGACAACAATAGATTGATGCTAGAAGGAGGGTCCTCAAATTTTATTTGGAGATTATTTCTAGAGAGAATGATTCATCATGAGATCACGAAGGAGAGCATCGAACGCATCTTGTCAATCGAACGACGTGTAGACGAACAATATCCATTAGAAAGATGCCGTGCCTAAACCCATTCAAGCAGATCCAACCCTCAATCGGCACCGGCACTTTCGACAAGCAATACAATGACCTCGTCCAGCAGGTGCAAGCCCTATTTGCTACAATGCGAGGGATACAGCAAATCATGGCACCTCAACTTGCTCCAGAGATTCCACAATAGGATCGGACCAAATCGACGAACCAGCCTTCACCTCCACACAATCTGAGGCCAAGGCCGAGCCATCTTAGCCAACCTACAAGTCCCATCCGAGGATGATGCAGGCGCTCGTTGGCTCCATGATCAGGAAGAGACTCCACCCCGGATACCCTTTCTCCTCCCTACCACTCAGTTTGAGATGATGAGGCAAAGAGGAGGTTCCAGGAGATGCGATGATGGATTGATGTATTGCAAATTAGACTCTGCAGCTAGGTATGGAGCTCAATTTTAACTCTGAATCGCTGTTCACTCAAAAATTTCGGATGAACCTCTCCCAGTACAGTTTAAATACCATAGCTGGAGCCATACGATGGGATCATGGACCACATCGACCATCTAGAGAGCTTCAAGACCCTGATGCTCCTTTACAGGACTATTGATATGATTTTCTACCAAGCATTTCCATCAACCTTAAGGAAGATTGCCTGACATTGGTACTCGGAGTCTTCATCTTAGCACGATTGGTTCCTTTGGTCAGCTTGGCCAAATATTCGTAACTCATTTCAACAATTGCCAGCAGCATCGATGCTCGGACTCCCTTGTCAGCATCCAGTAGTGGGAAGATGAGTCCCTTCGAGATTATATCAATCACTTCAACGTCGTAATTGTAGAAGTATGAAATCCGGACCAATTAGTGGCCATGACGGCACTTGAAATCGGATTGCTCAAGAATGATCTCCTCTTCTCACTCGAAAGAAGGCACTTTAAAAACTTGTTGAAATGTTGGAATGGGCAGAAAAGTATGTGAATGTAGAAAAGGTATGGGCTCGGCACAAGAAGAACCCCGACAATGAGTCTCGAGGATAAGAAGCATAAGTAGGAAGGCCGACATGACAAACAGAGGTCACATCAATCAGGAACCCACCTCAAAATGATTGAACCAGATCTTTACCCAAACGGCATCGATCTAGGTCCCCGCCTCAAAAGTTTAATAACTATACTCTATTCAATACTTTCGAGCATAGATATTGATGGAGATAGAGCACCAATGTGACCTTCCAAGGTCGAAGAAGATGACAACTCCACCACATACGAGGAATGCAAGAAAGTATTACCGATATCATCGGGACCATGATCATGACACAGAAAACTACTGGCAACTCATAGAAGAAATCAAAGTGCTCATCTGACGAGGGCGGCTGTGCTGGTATGTTGAAGTACAGCTAAATCGAGAAGAGTCTGGGGGTGAGCCATCTCGGTGTGAAGATCCTTCGAGAGACGACCTCGTGGTAAGAGTGATCCATGCCATCTTTGGGGGGTAGCTTGGCAGCACCTCCCTCAATCAAGCCGAGCTGAAGAAGGGAGCAAAAGAAGAGGAGGATCGAAGACGAAATCACTTATTTTGACTCCGATCTAGGGTGTATAAAATGTCCACATAACGACTCTATTGTTGTCATTTTAAATGTTTCAAATTATGATGTACATCATATATTAACTGATAATGGAAGCTTTGTAGGCGTCTTATTTCATGATGCTTTCATACACATGGGCTTCACTCCTAACCAACTAAAAGAGCTAAATTCTCATCTAGTCGGTTTTTTGGTAGCATTGTAACAGTAAAAGGTGAAACCGATCCCAGACAAGCAACACCTATTTATAGAAGCTCAAACAATTTCGATCTCATGATGATTCATCTAGCCACCATCACTGTTCACCAAGTAGCAGTATTAGTTGGTTGTGACTGAACTTACGTAGATCCATCAACTCAACAAACTAGATGGGCATATTCAAATTATCGTCGGTACTAATTTTTGACACATGTCACTGTCTCAATGAGCACCTCGAGTATAGTAGATAAGGCAACTCATCGGGTCGACCTCGACCTCAAGCTTGTACTCTCTTCGACTAACCTCAGTCTGAGTTTGGGCTCAAGAGTGGAAGGCATCTATTGTGAATCACTATCTTGGCCTTGATTGAGGACTCGGAGGGCTCGATCCTTGACAGGTGCAGGAATAGCAAGAGGCCAGCCATGGTCAATCTGAAGGAGACAGATGTAGAAATCCGAACAGACTTACCTACTCTAGAGCTCTCACCTTATTGATAGCAGTTGAGACGTCGGTCATGGCCAAGGTGGGTAGAGATCAGCCATAGCTGATCTGAAAAAGATTTTTTTATGAGATAGCTACCTCGTTGGGAAAGAGACTATCTCCTTCACAATTGTGGATAGGGATGGCAATGGGTACGGTTTGGATCGGATATTGTACTATCCACCCCAAATCCGAACTTATATATCCTATACTCAAATCCTATCCAATACCTGATTGGATAAGAAAAGAGATACCCATCTCCATACCCAACAGGTTTGGAGATATCCACAGATAACCCATTTTCCCATATCCAACCCATAGCCGTCCCATGCCTATCCCACCAAAATAATTTATGCATATTATCAATTAAAATAAAATTATCAATTCAATATAGAACATAATTTATAAGTTCATATCTATAGAAATTAAACATAAAAATAGAATTACAATTCAACATAAAACATATAAATAACCAAAATAATTTTATGCATATTATCAATCAAAACAGAATTATCAAAACAGAATTATAAACATATATATTCGGGTATGGGTTCAGATATCACCCATACCCGTAGGTTCAGATCGGATTCGGATTCGGGTTTGGATAGAAAACAGCACTACCCATACCCTACTCATAGCCGTACTATAGTTTTCGGGTTTATCCAACCCGATCAAACCCTATTTTTTGGGTTGATCGGGTTTGGATAGGATTCATATCCATCAGGTCCAATCAATTTTGCCATTCCTAATTATGGAGAGTCCGAATAAGAAGAAAATCATCGAAATTAAATTTCGAGCCTCAAATGAAAGCTAACAGCTGGCCCCGCATCGCAAATATAGGAGCGATCTTGCCGTCATAATTTATGTGCAATATCCAAGAACTGGTTAGTCCCCCGGATGTGCACAACTCAAACTTTTCCTCTATAAATAGAGGGGAGCGGGGATCCAAGATAAACTCTCGAAAGATTTCTTTCCCTCTCTCTGTTTTCCATCTCCCCATTAATTTGAGTATCGAAGGATCTCCATTAGAGAACACTTCGATCAAAAAGATTTCTTTCCCTCTCTCTGTTTTCCATCTCTCCATTAATTTGAGTATCGAAGGGTCTCCATTAGAGAACACTTCGATCAAAACTTTTTGTAGGTCTTGTTCCAACTTTTGGAGTCCTCTGTATCGATACCTTAGTTCCAAATGAAAATAAGTTCTCCCCATCTCTATCGAGAAGATTCTATTTGAGGAGATTATCTCTGACCTCAAGCATGGGATTTGGTAGTAACATAATTGTTGGGATATACCGACTGACCCCCGATGCCGACTCACCGACTGACCCCCGACGCCGACTCATCCTCGGGATGGTCCGACCAACGACCGACTCTACCCATCCGACGGACGGACGGCTCCAACAATGACTACCGACGATACCCAGCCCGGAGTATGTCGACCGAATAGGTCAATACTACCTTCAACCAATCGAAAGGCCGAATCCATATCACCGACTCTATGTCGGGTGTGGCAGCCGACGTCTGACTTCTACAAACCACCAGATCGGACGGCTGTGCTCCCGAGTCACCACCCGACAGTCGAATCCCGACGTATAGTCGGCCAGCCCTTCCAAACACCGTACAACCGGCATGGGCTGCTGTCCTGCCAAGGACATGCTGTACGACCGGCATGGGCTACTGTCCTGCCAAGGACATGCTGCACGATCGTCAGGGGGTGTTGTCCTGCCAAGGACCTGGGGCGCTGTCCTGCCAAGGACATTGATTAATTTCAATGACCTGTCAGCCCATCGATGATTTGACAACCCCAACGACTTGACAACTCTCCAGTTGTCTACATCATCAGTGGTGGAGCCGTACCACCTTCTACTATAAAACGAGGTAAGGCAGCAGCTTGGGTGAGGCTGAAAAAGTCTCGGAAGGCACTCTAACTCTCTGAAGCTCTCTCGAGCTCTCCCTCTCTCCATCACTGAACCCCTGATTCTTTCTACTGTTGCCTAGTCTCCTCTCTGACTTGACCATCGGAGGGTCCCCACCGGAGGCATCTCCGGTCAGTGTGGACTTCCCTTGCAAGTGCTCGTTCCCAACGACCAGGCGACGAGGGGATTGGCCGCAACAGATTTGGCACGCCAGGAAGAGAGATTGGCATCACCTCCATAGAGCTTGCAACATCTCTCAAGATGACAAGAATCAGGACTCAGCGATCGAGAGCCACCGGATCGGCAAGGCACTCTTCCCGTCGGAAAAAGGCCTCCCCTCCACTCTCCATGGCGGAACCCAGCTCTCCACATCCTGTGGTGACCACGGAGGCACAGATCGCGGCGATCGTGCGGCAGATAACTGTTCTGACAGATGCAGTCAAAAACCTCCAACAACAACCAACCCAGTTGCCGCATCCGCCAGCGGAACAACCGACGACGTGCCCGATGCCGTCCAGAAACAGCCACCGACGCACGCGTCGGTCTCCGTCTCCTCCTCAAGAACAACCGTCTCAGCATTCCCACCAAAAAGGGGAGAGGCGGCCACGGCGTGACGCCCACTGGTCCCGATGTCCCTCTCCTTCCCAGTTGGAGCGAGCGAGAAAGGAGAAGCGGCCGCGGACACCGTCCGCCTCCTTCTCAGATTCGTCGGAAGATTCGACCCCTGGGGTTTTCCAACACCGACAGATGGATGACTACGAACGTAGGTTCAAAAAAATCGACCGTCGGCTTGCCCAGCTCGAGGTAGATGGATAGAAGTCTTCGAATGACGTCGACTTTCAGACCGCCCAACCTCTCTCCCGATTCATCCTCGACGAACCGATCACTAGTCGGTTCAAGATGCCTCACGTGGAGCCTTACGACGGCTCCATCGACCCAGTTGACCATCTAGAGAGCTACAAGGCTCTCATGACAATTCAAGGGGCAATCGATGCTCTCCTCTGCATCGGCTTCTCTGCCACACTTCGCAAAGCTGCCAGGGCCTGGTACTCTGGCCTTCGCTCAGGTAGTATCCACTCCTTCGGACAGCTCGGGCATTCTTTCGTGATCCATTTCAGCACCAGCTAGAAACCGCCACGAATCTCGGACAGTTTTTTCTCCCTCGAGCAGGGAGAAAATGAGACGCTCCGACACTTCGTGACCCGATTCAACGTGGCCACGCTTGAGGTTTGGGACCTCAACGAAGACATGGCTATCTCAGCCATGAAGAGGGGGCTGAGGGGGTCCCGATTCACATACTCCATGGACAAGACCCTCCCCTGGACATATGCCAAACTGCTGGAGCATGCGTACAAGTACATGTGCGCGGACGAAGGAGCTTCCGATCGGCGTCTGACCGAGACTAAGGGCCCACAGGAGAAGCGAAAGAAAAGTCGGGCTCTTGTTGAGCCTAGCGGGCCTCCGACCGACAAACGAGTCTCGCCCCGACGACAGAACTTGAGATCGCCCCGACGGCAGAGTCCGAGACCGATACATCGCAGGTATGACTCCTACACTCCTCTCTCTGCTCCTCGTGTGCAGATTTTGATGGAAATCGAAGGAGAGAAATATCTACGACGGCCTCCACCTCTGAAGGCAAAGGGCCTCGACCGGCGAAAATACTGCCGATTCCATCGGAGCCACGGTCACAACACCGAGCAGTGCATCCAGCTTAAGGATGAAATAAAAGCCCTCATACGATGAGGGTATCTCGAAAAATTTCGAAGGAACCCGCCGACTCGACCCTCCCGATCGACGACCCAACCGACTGAAGAGGCAGCGAACAATCAGTCTACGGTCGGGGTCATCAACATGATCTTCAAACGACTGGACCGGAGGATGACTGCTGAAGGGAGTCGACAAGAAGCTGCGCTAGGATGATGTAATCACTTTTACGGATGAAGACGTTTGGAGAATCCAAACCCCCATGATGACGCTGTTGTTGTCTCAACAACAATAGCGAATTATGATGTAAGAAGGATTCTTGTTGATAATGAAAGTTCGACTAATATTTTATTCTACTCGACCTTCTCTCGAATGCGACTGACGATTGATCGACTCAAGAGAGTCTCTACGCCCCTAGTAGGTTTTGCTGGAGATGCCGTCACAGTGGAAGGAAAAATTACTCTTCCTTTGACGGTCGGAATCGAACCACGACAAAGCACCGTCCACTCAACTTTCACGGTCGTCCAAGTACCTTCAGCCTACAACGCCATACTTGGAAGACCCAGACTAAACGCTCTTAAAGCGATAGTCTCGACATACCACCTGCTGGTCTGGTTTCCGACAAAAAATGAAGCTGGAGAAATGCGCGGGGATCAACAACTCGCTCGACGATGCTTCCAAATCTCCGTTCAAAGCAATGCACCGAAGAATTTTCTGTCGGACGACAAGTTGGACCAACAAAAAGAGGAGGAACGAGGTGAACCGGCTGAACAGCCGGTTTCCATCCCGATAGCGGAGGACCCTGAACAGGTGATCTGGGTCGGATCGTAATTATCCGACCCAGAGCGACAGCAGCTGATAGAGCTGTTGAAAGCTAACACCGACGTGTTCGCTTGGTCGGCAGCGGATATGTCTGGCATCCCTCCGAAAATAATAACTCACCGACTCAACATCGACCCTGGTATGAGGCCAGTGAGACAGAAGAAGCGATCTTTTGCTCCCGAAAGATAGAAGGCCATCGACGAAGAAGTAGACAAGCTACTCGAGGCGGGCTTCATCAGAGAAACCACATATCCCGACTGGCTTGCCAATATTGTCATGGTGAAGAAAGCCAACGAAAAGTGGAGGATCTGTATCGACTATACCAACCTGAATCGTACCTGCTCAAAGGACAGCTTTCCACTGTCGAAGATCGACCAACTAGTGGATGCGACGTCCAGCCACCGACTGCTCAGCTTCATGGACGCCTTCACTGGATATAACCAGATCTGAATGGCACCCGACGACGAGGAGCATACGGCCTTCGTGACCGCTAAGGGCCTTTACTGCTACAAGTAATGCCCTTCGGTCTGAAGAATGCCGGAGCCACCTACCAGCGACTCGTCAATAAGGTCTTCAAAGATCAAATCGGACGCAATATGGAGGTGTACGTGGACGACATACTGGTGAAAAGCGTGCAGACTTCAGATCACGTCCAAGATCTTGAAGAAATTTTTTGCACTCTTCGACGACATCGGATGAAGCTGAACCTGACTAAGTGCGCCTTCGGAGTGATTTCAAGAAAGTTCCTCGGGTTTCTCGTTTCTCAATGCGAAATTGAGGCCAACCCCGAGAAAATAAACACGATCATCGACATGCGCCATCCGAATACCAAAAAAGAGGTACAGCAGCTCAATAGAAGGATCATCGCGCTCAGTCGATTCATTTCTCAGTCGGCTGAGAGATTCCTCCCATTCTTCAAAATCCTGAGGCAGGCGAAGGACTTCTCTTGGTCGGATGAGTGCCGACAAGCCTTTGAAGATCTGAAGAAATATCTGACTTCTTCGCCCCTGCTTGTAAAGCCAGAGGTCGGAGAAACGTTGTACCTCTACTTGACTATCTCCCCAGAGACGGTTAGCTCGGTGCTCGTCCGGAAGAACGAGAGCCGAATTCATCAATCCATATATTACACCAGCAAAGTGCTCCACGAAGCTGAAGCTTGATACACAAAGGCAGAGAAATGATATTCGCCTTAATCGTGTCAGCACAACGACTCCGTCCGTATTCCAAGCGCACACCATCATGGTCCTCACCGACCAACCC
>KE504817.1:360088-377539 GCA_000441515.1 Elaeis oleifera
AAAATTAGTGAGATGCAGAGCAAGATTCATCATACCATGAAAGGTGATACCAGGTCTAGAGGGAGAATAGCAGATTCTTCTGAATTAAAAAAAAAATAGAAAGTAAATGTGCTTGTCTTGTTTGCTTATTGTTGTTGCAAATAGACATAGAGAGGGGCTAGATTAAATGAGGCAGTTTGAATCTCTATTCAGAATAGAGTCTCAGATAAGGATCTTGTTTATATTTCTAATGCATTTGGAATAGTGTAGTTTTAACAATTTTTGGATCCTGTCCTAAAATCTTTTTAAATTCGAGATTTTTTTTTTGCGGGTGGCTTTTGGTGAGATTTGAAAAACTTATCTTAGTATTAGCAGTTAGCAAAACTTGGGCTTTTTTTATTCCTGAATTTCAATTCGGTTCTGGAAAAAAGTAGTCTATGAGGCATAAAATTATTGAGTGCTGCTATACAATGCTTGCTTTGTTGCATGTGCTGCTTCAGCAATGCATGGACTGCAGTGCCTCGTGCTTGTGTAGCCATAGTGATTTCCATAATTTTTGTCACTAAGGTTGATGAGTTAACTTATGCAGATAGACACATTTTACTAAGAAAACTATCATTATGCAGAATTTATGTTGTTCCAGAATGTGACAAATTCTATTCCTATCTGAAATTTTTGTAATATAACACCTAATTGTTACACACCATTGTGATGGTATGTTTGCATATCTGTTCGTTGTCATGCATGTCCATTGTATTTAAGTATTTCTGGTAAAAGGTTCCCAAAGTTTCCATTTATCTTTGTTAATAGAACTTCATATTTATAGAATTCTTGTTCATCTTCTGGTTCAAAACAAATTGGTTCTTTAAGATTTTTACCATTTTTCCTACTTCTATCACCTTGTTTGGTAGCTTTATAGTGTGCTATAAGTTTAATTCCAAAGTTGTTCAAATATTTTATATAATCTCTGTTCTGAGAGATGAAAGAGGCGGAGGTTGACATTATGTTGACAGAAATATTTTAACGAGCATGCAAAGCTATGAAAAGGAATGAATTTCCATAAGACAGGAAAAATTTTTAGTAGTTTGATATCAGTAGCAGTTGGAGACGTTCCTAACTAAACTATAGTGTGCATTATATATGTGTTAAATAGAGCAAAGTAAATTTTTTGCTTGCTAGTAGTTTACTTGGAAGTCCTTCCATGACTTTCATCAAAATTATCACCTTTCATTCTTTTTATGCTAGTTATTAGAGGTTATTCTTATTTACTCTAATTATTACTTTTGCTTTTAGCACTATCTATGTTGCCTTGTTCTCACTCTCTTCGTTTATCTGCAAATCCCTTGCAATATTCCCTTATATGAGTTTTGTGAACCATCAAAGAGATCCATACTAAAGTTTTGACAGCCGAACCATGATATTTCATTGTACCGTTAGGTGCTATCTTCAAATGCCCAATATAGCGCTTTTTTTTTTTTTTGGATTGTGTTTAGATTCTTCCACCCATGTTTCTTATGTAGAATTTTGTCATAGCCTTCTCCTGCAGCAAGAAGAATAAAATCACGAGGAACTGCAGTAAGACGAAGCCTCTTTTCAGAAGGAACATCTGACCTGAATGTGAAGATAGTGACCGAGATCAAGCAGTTGCCTGAAAGACTGTCCTTGCCCCTTCTGGAATATCCTTCAGCACAGAGTAAAGTCCCTCACTATCACAACAATAAACTGGAAAACTTGTTGATTTTTCCACAATAAATTTTCACCCATTTTGTTGCCATTTTGGTGCAAATAAACCAAGTTAACCCTCAATAAACTTGAGGAAAGACAAGAAGGAGCTGAAGTGATGCAATTAAATTCCTATGTATCTTATAGGGATTAGGCTGGTCAGATATAAGTAGGACTGATGCTCAGAGGCCCAATGCTTGGCGGTTGGCACATTCTTGTTGGTTTTGGCTAGGACAAAATCTTAGACCAAACCAGCTTGTGAGTGCTTGTCAGGCCTGGGGATATGCAAAACGACCTGTATAAATTTTAAATCTAGATACAACCAACCTGATAGTGTCTGAGTATTAGATCTGTGTAAGGAATCTGATGCCATACTAGATTGACCTCTATACTGGTGGATCTATCTTTTAGCTCTAAATTCTCTCTGTGGAATGTTTGATACATTGAATGGGTGGATCATACAAGATTTTCACCCCTATCAGTGATTTTACAGGCCATGCTCATCCCTCTAATTTATGCATCTTTATTGCAGATATGGATGGAACTGATTCTGGTTGCAGGACTTTGTCAATTGTCAAGGAATTAGGGAATTCAAAGGATGCTCCAAACGACAGAAAGCTCAATCCAGGATGCAATGCAGTGGGAGTATCCGGACAGACATTGGAGTCAGAAACAGTTAATGATTCAGAGCTGGGAATTCACAAGTCATCAGAACCTTTGAACCATACTACATCAGAGGCATTAAACAAAACCCGTGATGTTCTGTCGCCGAGGAAGCCGGACCTGGTACGTGAGAATCTCTCTGAAATGAAAGACAGAGAGCCAGATGAAGCAGCAGCAGATAAAATACCAAGAGAGCTTGAAATCATGAGGCCTGTCCAGCAAGAGAATATGAGCCTGCCAGCTCTAGAAGTTAAACCGGTGGAAGAAAGAGAATTGGTTCCAAAGAACGAGGAACAGCTGCAGCCCAATAATCGCCGTAGGGGACGTAAGCCTGGCTCAAGGAAAGGTAAAGCTCGGAAACGAATAACCATGCCACTCCGGGCTTCCAATCTAGAAGCTAAGCAGGTGGAAGAAAGGAAACTGGATCCGAAGAACGAGGAACAGCTGCAGACAAATAATCGCCGTAGGGACGTAAGCCTGGCTCAACAAAAGCGAAAGCTCTGAAAGCAATGACCATGCCACTCCGGGCTTCCAAACGTTTGGCTGCGCTAAGAGCTGATCGCATGGCCAGTTCTGGAGCTGTTAGCCACTCCAGTGGTGCAATGGCAAAGTTGTCCGATCGGCTCCAAGCTCATCCAACAGCCACCAAGAAAACAATCAACAAAAGGAGGTAGCCTTTATAGACTTGGAAATTCTGGAAGAGCCAATAGGCGGGAGCATCCTGCTGAACAAGCTGCTCCGGTGAAGCAGGTTTATCTAGGAGAATTAAATGAAGACAAACCGGGATCCCCTCTCAGATTACCTTTTGGAGATTCGTGGCCGGATCCTTGCATTGAGTTTGCTTTCAAGACCCTTACAGGTGATATCCCAGTGCTGGAGGATACTGCAGCTATCGAAGAATATTTCCATCAGCACTTGGGCACAGGCAAGAGCCCAGGCCAGCAAGTTTCAGCTTCATTAACTTTTGGCAACCACAAAAGTTTCAGCCAGGGTGAGTTTTGCGTCCAGCTGCAGCCGCCGGACAATCACTTGTCGTCGAGGGATGACGGAAGGCCGTGCTCGTTTGAGACTGGGCTGCAGGCCAGTCAGAAGGGGAACGAGGAAAGGCAATGTACTGCTACAGTTAAGCCCGTAAACTATTCAACCTAAGGTGAAGCGACCATGTATATAGGAACCCAGATTTGAGGTGTCTTGAACTACGACTCTCCATTTTGGTGCCCTTGATAAGGCCATCTTGTAGAACGGACTGTAAGCCTTGGTAGATGAATGATTTCTCATGATCTTTGCATCCTTTGGTTGTGGGTGCAGTCTGGCTTGTGACACCATAAATATTCAAGGTGTGCAACTCGAGATAAATCTCTTTCTAGGCTCATAAACTATGATAACCTTAATTGAGTCGACTTGCGTGCATGGGCGGTGGCTTTAGCTGTTTGGAATTCAAAGGTTCATAAAATGATCAAAGCCGTTTAGCCACCTGGTTTGGTAACATATCTGGACCATTGGCCGCCAGTGTTTTCATTTCGACTGCTTAAGGATTTGGTTGTTTGGAATGCGCCACGGCTGACTTAATTGTTGAATGTTCCGTATAGAAGTGAAATAACACACTGGTGCATTTATGTTCACTTTATTTAAAAGTTTGCTGTCAAAAAGGTTTAACAAATAATTTGAAAAAAAAGGGTTTCATAATTTTCCTCGAAAAAGGTTTCTTTGCATATATAAGCTGGGCCCGGTTCAACATACTTGTTAGATTCTTGAAATTGAAAAACAGAAATAAAAGCAATATAAGTGCGGCCCAAAGCATGTCTATGATGTAAAGTTCATGAAACCCATAAATCCAAGAACATGAAACGTGGAATAGGGAAGGTCAATCTAAATTACAATACATGAGAATCTTTTGTTTGGTGGTAGTTCCTTAACTGGCGAAACGTATCTCGGAATGGTGGGAGTAGTCTTGGCTGAAATAAATCCCTAGCACCTGGATAAGCTGGAATTCCTGTAGCAGAAATTGGATTCCTGATGTTTCTCCCATCTTAGTTGGATGCTCTCCACCCACCGAAGTTCTCTTCATCAAAGCCCTGTTGGCGATTTTCCTACAAGAAATTATGATGTTAGACGGATGCTAAAGCCTTTCAATATAATTAGGATTAAATCAAGAGATGATGCGTATCAGCTTCACTTGAATTCTAGTTCGATGGAACCAAGGCTGTTTGAGTGGTAACTTCTGCTTTCGTTTTCAGTCATGCAACTTAGATTTGGCAAAACCCCTGAGTTAATTCTATTCATTGAAAGAAAGAAACAGCCGCAGGGTTATTCTCAGTCACACATCTCTCTACAAAGAGACGTGTCCTCCATATAAAAGCCAAAAATTTCTGGTAATTGAGGAGGCAAATAGTCTACTAACTCAAGCTTGATATTTCCTTGACATCCAGATGGACGAACCAAACATCATCTCACCTTCCATTCTTTCTTTACCATGTTACTATCGACTCAGAATTTATTGATCATAACAAAAATGTAGTTCCTTTTCTAAAAACTTGGAAAAGCCGAGCTCTTTCAACAATAAATTATGCTCCATTAGAATATAAGGTGCAGTGAGTCTGATTGTAAAAATTTGTCCATTGTGATCTAAGCACTCCATATTTTTTGACAAACCATATTTGATGGACAGCATATGGTGCCATGTTCCAAGTGATCAGTACAAGTTATGGTAATGCATTTTCTGGCGGCGTGTATTATTTTCAAGAAATAAAATCTAAACTCTCTGATCACCCATGATAGCTAATTCTGCCCGACAGTTCTTATTCACATCAGTGATTTGGCTTCTCTGATGACCTACTTGTTGCTGATTGAATTCAGAATGCTTAAGCAAGAATCTAGACTAAGTGGGTAAGTCGGAAACTGCAAGAATCATCATGGCCAAGCAGATAACTGCAAGTGAAATGTCTTACCATGCCAGTGAGGCGAGCTATTTCGTAGTATCTAGATTCTTTGTTCAAGAAAAGCTGCACTGTTTAATGGGAATTTGAGCATCATCTGAATTAACTAAAATACTTACTGCTTGAGCACATACTATGAACAAGAATGAAATATCAATATACAAGATTCCATCTGGAGAATTTTATAAGTTACCTTTCTGCTATGATATGGTTGACACATACATGCAAGTCACATGACATATATTCAGGATTTAGATATGACAATTCCTAAAACGAAGAGAAATGAACATAGCGGCGAGTCCATATACAGCGATATGCATTTATGTATGGCAAATATTTTCACTGTCATGTATATGCATGTCTATAGGCAATTTAAGTATCAAAATATGAATTGTTTCTAAGTTCATATATGACTAAATATTTACCATGTATAGGTAAGCTACATCTATGTAGTTCTTCAATTATACATAAAATTCTTTACATTCTGCTGAGTAACATGCACAATCTATTCTGTGATGGTATTGTGCACTTCAAGTATCATAAAGCAGGACATATTTTTGAGAGAGAATACCTGTGGAGTGAAGGTGAGACCAACTTTGATTTCTCCATGATATTCTTGATCCTTGACAACATTGTAAACAGTCGGAGGAAGGCTCCCCTCAGCAAATAATGGTTCTAAAGGGATCCTGGAGATAAAACAGAAAAGAAAGGGACATCACAGGAAAAAATTTGTCATCATAAACAATCAAATTGGGTGAGGATGATGCCCAAGTCTCATTATAGTTTGTGATTAATTTAAACACCCCTCTGCAAAACATAAGACTGGAATACAGATAGAAGTTCTAGTGCTAATCTTCATAGCATAAACTTCCAGTGTGGTCTGCACTAATAAATGTCATCACTTCACATCAATACTTAAGATCATAGATGCCATAAAGTACTCACTTTGCCTCTCCCACAAAATCATCACCACCACCAGCATCACTGTCCATCAGCTTGATACAGAGCTCTGTGACATTGTCAGATATAGTGAACACAAAGCTCTCATTCCATTCAGGATCACTTCCCTTCCTGCATCCAGACATGCACTGAAAGATCAACAAATAGAAACAGAAACCAGGTATGATGAACCCACATTAAAACAATAAATATTACATGCTAATAACAGGTCATGAATTTTTGATGCTATGCAAAACAAGACTGGTTGATCAAGTTAAACATGATAAACAATTGAGATGTAGGGCCTTCATGATATTTCTAACACAAGCCCATTCTGCGAAGGGAAAGTTAAGAATGCTTACCATCATATCTTAGTATAATGTGTTTTTTTGTCAATTTTAATGCACACTTTCTCTGTTGATATATGAACCATAAAGCTAAGTCGTTCATTGGTGCCAAATTAATATATATTTATAACCATGCACTTTGAGCCTGAGAACACTTTAATATAAGCATATGTATGTAATGACCATGTGTATGTGTGTGTATACTATTAATTTGATTTTTCAGTTTGCAAGGTTTAAGTGATAGATGAATAACATTGTGTTGCCCATTATTTCCACTATTTCCTGCTAGAGGAGACATATCTGTTATTTAACTCTTTTCACTGCTCATCATATTGGAACAATATTTCTAATTTAATCTCCATAACAGTTCACGATAATATGTTCTAGTCCGTAAAAGTTTCACATGCACACACACACACACACAAACACAAATATATATAATATGAATAGAAACTTGAGCAAATAAATGTCATCATCATTGCACCTTTTCATTACTAAAATAACAAGAAGTTTCAAAGGGTTTTCATTATCTGAGGAAATTGCAACATTAGAAATATGGTTAAGAATAATTATGTCTAGGTTTTCATAATTAAGCAACCAGAAAATGAGAGAAGAAATTGTGCATCTTTCTCCAACAAAATATCATAAAACTAGGTTTCTCTTACAAATATGGATAATGCCAAACATAAAGACAAGAACCTGATTGTGGCTTACTGAGGCTTGACCTCAAAATAAAGAATTCAGGGGGTCAAGAATTTTCAGTGTTAATATTTTTCAGTTTTGAAACATGTTTGCGCATTGGCTTGGACTTACAAGCTTTGATGTACTGTTGTGCCTCTGCTCAAATTAATATTAAGATAGACAAAGAAAAGATATTAAAAATAAGCAAAATGTATTAAAAACCCCAGGAACATGTGGTAAATGCAAACAAGCAAAATAATATAAGTTAATAGATCAATACTTGTCATGAATGGGAATAGTTGATGCTAAAGTAAACAAACTTAATTAGTAAAACAGTAAACAAAATGCTTCATAGATAACTTAATTAGTAAAACAGTAAACAAACTAATATATATATATATAATAAAATAAAAATTCAAAATAAACAATAATGGAGATAAAGTTTTATCAGGTTCATGTCAACAAGATATCAAGAACATAATCATTTCAGCAATCTATTTTTGTGGGCTATGATTTGTGTTACATGGACACCCACGTATGGCTCAAATAATGCATGCTGGATATGTATCCGAATAGGATACATGTACACTTGGATACATATCTTTCTTTCTTGTTTTTCAAATACGTGGATAATTTGACTCTTCCAATAATCAGTCCAGCACACCATAATCATGTTGAAACAAAAGTTTATCAGAAAAAGTTCAAACAAGGCTTGATGGTTATGGTCATATGGTTCAGTGTCTTGGAGCAATTGTAGTACTCATGACACTCACAAAAACTCATATCAGAAAATCCTCTGATTGCTTTGCCTAGGAAGAATATGACATTGTGAGAACTGTAATGATATAAAGGCATATCCAAACACTTCTCTGACATTTGGGGTGTGGATTAGTAACACATCTTTTTTTCCTCTACTGTTCTGTGATATTTAGCATTAATTTCATGTTTGGTTCAAATTCCAGCTTTGGCCCATTTTAACATTTGATTTGCCCAATGAGTAATGGAATCAAGTTTTCATTGGAATCACCATTCCCTTAAATTGAGGAATTGTGATTCCACTTTACAAGGGGATAATCACCATTCTCATTCTCATGAGAATGACTAATACCGTGGCTATATATTAATCAGAAGCATTAATGCTTAAAATATGAATGAGTAGTATCTCAGAATACATTTCTTCCATTGTTCAGTGACCTTTAGTTTTTTGCTTTAGGGGCTTCCATTCTCAATCTTTGAACGCCAATATATAAACATATTTCATTCTGTGAGGAATATGTATTGTATAGTTCTCAGCTGGCACCACCATTGCTTTTACCATTTACTACTGCTAAGAGTACTTTCTTTTCTTTTACACATTATGCGGTTAAAACTGTTGAGGTTCCTGTACGGCACTTTCTATACTCTACTCCAGAACATTGAAATCTCCTAAAGAACATCTGTCCCCTATATTCTGTTATCATTTTAGTCCATTTGTCCATGAACCATAGTCCCCTTTTCATGTTTATCCTCTCCATCTCTTACTGCACCATGCTTACTAGTTTCTTCTCTTCTTATGCCCTTTACTCATGTATTCTCTCTTTCTACTTCACTAGATATATTTTTTCATAAATGACAAAAGGCCCATCTCATTAGTTCCCTGATAAATATCCCTCTCACCATGGATTCCCAGCCTTTTTTGGACATTTTGGTCTCCTTGAACTTAAGAATCTTATATGGTGAATCAAATATTCTCATTGCTATGGTTACCTCTCCAAAGGTTGGCATCTCTCACAATTTTTCCCTTTCCATCCCTGTTATATTTTTTAGGATTCCCTGGTGTTAATAGTGGACAATGTCATGACTAGATAATGTCGCAACTATATTTCGGAGTAAATTTTGATGATCATTTAAGCAAATAACAACTAAGTCAGTTAATGCGGATTATTTGCATGATGATCTTCTAGATAGCTTGGAGCTCTATTGTTGCTATATAAAAGTGGAGTAAAAGCAATCTATAATTGGATGTCTTTGATGAATCCATTTTGAGCTGATGACTTAGGAGCAAATCTAGCTTTAGTTCAAGGAATTGAAATAGAGAGTTTGATGTTGGTCACCTTTCAATCTTAGATATTATTGAAATAGCAATTTATGAATTCCTAACATTATCTTTTCCTTTCATTCAATAGATCTCCCTGTGATATCCTTGTTCACTAGTTATTTTTAGGCTAAGATTTTATTTTAATAATTCTAGAAATGTTGTTTTTAATGTTAAGGAGTGCTTGTGCTGTTTTGGGTGACTGGTGTTTTGTTCATGTTTCTGTTAGATTAGTTTAGTTATTTTCTTCATGAATTTCATCTATTTCTCTAATAAGAGTGATATCATATCTTTAAACTTTAATTCTAATTGTGGAATCTTATCTTTTCCCACTTCAATAATGATATCTTCAAAGTGATACAGAGAGATGAAACCACATTTATCCTGAATGAAATTGCAAAGTCAAATGTAACAAGCAAATATAGTACCTGCCTTCTCATAAAATCAAGTACATTCATGATCGACCTCACACTTCACTACCAGTTACATGCTCAAGTTAATACCTAAGATGAGACATTATATTTGAAACATAGCTAGTGCTGCATGGATACAATTACAACAACCGGTTTTGCACACTTGTCCAAGTATTTGACTTGGCTTGAGAGAAAAATGAGGATACATGGATACATAGAAAAGATAATTTAATTAAATTTATATTTATATTTTAAATATTGTATGAAATACAAAATTAGATGATATTTTTGTTAAGTCTTCGACAATAGTTGTTTCTCAATAACTTAAAAAAGAATATTTGCAAAGTTATTATAACATCTACACCCTTAACAATGATCTCTAAAAAGGAAAAGGTCACCTTCGACATAATTATGGTGTTAAACTTTCTTGAGTCCTCAAGCACCTAGAATTCTTTTTCTTACTGTATCAAGAATTTCTATATATGTATTCTTTTCTTGCAACCCTGTCCATATTATTTCAGGTCTTCCATTTCCAGTTCCTATATACGTCAACGAGATTAAATTACATAAGTGTTTAGTTCATCCCATCACCATGCACCAGTAACTAGACATTTTACTTGCCACTCACTGCAACAAGTGACTGATGTCATCAGCATATTAACTTTGTCATACTAAATCCCTTCTGTAAAAATATAGGTAACTGTAATGGAGTTTAGACATCACAATTAAAACAATCTAGAGCTCTTTAACAATGAAGCTAAGTTTAATTGTCTGGACGATTACCTTTATATATTGTATCTGTTCTCTCTTAAATTTACAGAAGGAAAAAAAAGTATTATGATCCGTAAGTGAATATTTGTGCAATGAATTAAAAGGAATCTAGAATGTGAAAAGTCTGCAAACTATTGCTAAAGTTACCTGATGCAACACTACTTTTCTGCTCCTGCGTACGGTATATTAAGATTGCGTACGGATCCATGTTACCTGCACCACAGTTGCAAGAAAAAAGTCTTTCAAAATTGGCAAGAACCTAAAACGATGGTCCTGATGACAAGTAATTTGCAATATGTTACACTGGCATTTTACTCCAAACACACAAAATCAAGGTTTCAAAATCACGTTACAACAACCTTTATCAGAAACCGAAACTGAGATGAATTGAATGCTCGGTTCATCATGGCTGATAAAGAATAAATGAGGAAATTTGGAGGGAACTGAGTTTTTTCAAGACCTCAGCCTATAAACCAGGACTGAGACATCATATCTCAGCCAATTTTATAAATCCAAGATTATCAACTATATTTAGTCATTAATTTCGAGATTTATTAGTCATAAAAACTGAAAAAGACATTTTTTAAAAAAAAACATTGACATCGATACGCTGGATTTTATCCAGTTATATCAGCCGGGATAAAACTATTCCAATACAAATCATCTTGGCCTTGCGTACAACTATTCAACGGTCAAATCTAGAAAAGCAAAAAGAAAAATCGACACAAAACTTCGTCAACAAAATAAACAAATTTTTTTTGGCTCAAACAGTAAATCCAGAGATCGAGCATGAAGAATACCATATCTAACTCCATGTAACTAACGACTGGTGGCTTCATTGCAAATGAGTATGTAACGGAGAATCCAGATCATGGCCAAAAGTAAAGCTAGATCTGTCGAAAATGTACAGACCGAAGTTTCGTGCCAATGTATTGGAATTGAATAGCTGTGTGGAACCAAGAAAGAGATCCAGGAGAAATCTAGAAATGGAAGAACGTACAGAGGAAATCGGTGTTCTCGAGGCCCTTGGCACTGACGAGAAGCACTTCCAGCGTTCCTTGGACCATCGTCTCTCTCGCTTTGCTCTCCGCTATGATCTGGATTGGATCTTTTCTTCCCTGGAGATGGGTAATTATAGAGTGCCAAGAGCAATGAATGCGGGAACAAATTAAGAATGGGCGCACGATCCGAGGGAGCGAACCATTCGAGCCTTAAATGGAAAAATTGCTGGTTGGACCATGTCCACCAGCTCATCGGTGGATCAGTCCAACTATAAACCAACACGTACCAAGATTGGAAAAAAAAAATATATATGTATTCTTTCACCTTGGATTTTTTATTATTATTTAAAGAGCCACGGGCCCAGAAGAAATGAATTTTTCTTCATTAATTTTTCTCGCTTGACACGCGCCTTGGCCCACCGGATTCGTTGGTGGAAAGTTGCGTCTTCTCCTGCTTTTGATCGAGAAAAGACGTCACGCGGGGATCGCTGTTTCAACGGTCGGCGCGAGAGAAGGACAGGTGTTTGATGCTGCGATTAGCATGGCACGTACGCCATTTGATGCTTCCATGAGCAAGGGAATGAACATGGTTGCATGTGGCCATGTGGGTTGAGGACAATCCCTCGGAGGGATCAAACTGGGATCCAGGATCTAATACAAGGAAGGGCCCACTAGTCGTTGGACCGAAACGTCGTTCTGGTATCTGCGTGCATGTCATCCCTGTATATACGTATGTATATTGCTATATGGCTGTGAGAAGATTGGGTTGGATTGAGAATGTCCAAGGCCAAATTCTAATCGATATTAAATTGGATCAAAAAAGTGAATTCAAACTTAATGCAATTTTCTTTGGGTTGGATTGTAGTGGATTTAATATTAATTTTATCAATTCATTGAAATTTTGGATTGAATTGGATTAGAGATAGTCTAAACATGAATTAGGATAAATATATATCAATTGATTTTCTAATTATGTCACAAATTATATCACAAATAATAGTAAGCAACATGTAAATATCATCGAAAATATACTCTATGTAAAGTTTGATTAATAGTAACATATAATTATAATCAACAATATAAATTACAGACAAATTATATCACCAAAAGATGATTAATTTTTTATGTTCAAGCAGGTTTTGAAATATAAAGTACACTAGTTTTGAATGGATTTAATGTAGTTTATGGATTTGAATTTAAGGATCCAAATCCATTATATATCTGAAATAGCTTATCTTTTCAAATATGAGTCTTTGAGTCTAATTTGAAAAACTCCTATTTAGGTTAGGCAAGATTTATTTTAGATTGGTTGCAGATTGAAACCGGATCAATCTACTCCATTTGCGACCACCACCTTATGTATCTAATCTATTTGATAGAAGTTTTATTAAATCATCAAGAAATCATATTACATAGATTACCTCTTTTTTTAGACTACTGCCCTTGTAGCATAGCATAATTGGTCCAAAACTATAAGAATATACATTGTTTCTCAGCGACCGTCCATCATGTGACACATGTGCGCAAGGATGTCTCTTTTTATTATCTAAGACATTGAGTGAACTCCATATAATTTACTTATATTTATACCTTGTATTTTATTCTAATATTGCCATAAATAAAGTTGTATTTGTTAGGGGTTTTCTAGCAATAGTTCTTTTCCATTTATACTCATTGAATACCATAAATGAAGGTGGTTGGTTGTAAAGTTGGAAATCTTTTGCATATTCCAGCAATTAAGAGTTGAAATATCAATCAATATTAGAAAACACTCTCTTTGGTTGCCGTTTCAACAACCAAAGAAGAATTAAAAAAGGGTTCTTGACCCACTCCTCACTTCCGCCTAAGGTCTCAATAATGGCATTCTTCTGTAAAGAGACCCCCTCCCAGATAAACCACCATTCATAATTCACTGTTATAAGGCCGTTAATTATCCCTAATCTCCATCCCTGTCTTACGCATAAGGGTTGCATCACCTACTGTCAAATAACCTACTGCACCGATCTCAAAGGGCTCCAAACTCCTCCATACATCTGCTGCACATATCTCAACATCACCAGTGGTGGATCGAATGATGGATTTGCGTAAAGGAAGGTAAACCCTTTGTTTCTGCAAAAGATACAACCTAAACCCCATGTTATATGCACAAGAACCATTTTATAATCGGAGAAATTCTTTGTGCACCATGGGTGGCGTAGAAAATCTGAGATGGAGTGCAACACTTCGTCTGATTGATTTACGTAATCACCACTTTCCAACTTACATTTAATATCTGTAGGTCGGTTTTTTATTAAAATTTTATATGACGAAAATATTTCTATCTTTTGGAAAAAATTATGGGTGGCGTAGAAAATTTGAGATGGAGTGCACCACTTCGTCTGATTGGTTCACGTAGTCACCACTTTCCAACTCGCATTTAATACCTGCAGGTCGGCTTTTCATTTAAAAATTTATATGACGAAATATTCCTATCTTTGGAAAAAATTATAACATCACGTAATATAATCCAGGATGTCATAATATGGCATAAGAGATCGTAATATGAGAGGAGCATTTTGTCCAATCACTTTCTAACAAGCATTTAATGCTTATAGGTCAGCTTTTTCGTTTGAAAATTTTGAATGACGAAAATGCTCCTATACTTTAAAAAAATGATGACATCCTATTTATATTATGGACGTAGGATGCCATAATATAGACATAAAATGTTATAATTTTTTCAAAAGACGGATATTTTCATTATATAAAATTTTTAAATGAAAAAATCAACCTGTAGATATTAAATACATATTAAAAATAGTGACTATATAGATCAACTGGATAAGGTGATGCACCACACATCGGATTTCTATACCGTCCGTGGTGCACAAAGAATTTCGCTTTATAACGGAATGACATCTGAATCAGGCCTTGGGTCATGGTTATGGGCCTCATTTTTTAGGGAATAATGCGTTGCCAGCCCACACCGAGCCCCGGCGAGACATTTGTAAAGAATTTCTCGAAGAGAAGGGAAGAGAAACAGCATGGGTAGCCATTTTGCTTGGCGGAAAGTTCAAACTCCGCGCGCCATCGCTCATTTAGGCCTCCCCTAAGACGGTCTCGGAGGCAGAGCAGGGCAAGGAAGACGGAGATGCAGATCAGGATCCGCTGCAACTGCGGCGAAGGGGCCTGCGCCGAGTGGGCCATCGTCGAGCTCCAGGGCGTCGTCGAACCCCAGCCATCCATCGGTGATCAGATCCAGGGTCTCGAGATCGGACGCCTCTGTTGCACCTCATCCTCTTCTTCCTCTCAGGTCAGCAACACACTCTTCCGGCACTCCTCGATCCGTTCCATTCACCGTTTGATCAAGATTTCTTGACTATTTATCCTTGGTGCGCATGACTTCAGGGAAGCTACACCTTCACCGTCGGCTACCATGAATTGACCGGGTCGAGAGTGTCGCTGAAGAAGCCATTGCTGGTGCTGAAGAAATGAAGGCAGCAGTG
Organism: Elaeis oleifera; assembly: GCA_000441515.1. NCBI lineage: Eukaryota > Viridiplantae > Streptophyta > Magnoliopsida > Arecales > Arecaceae > Elaeis > Elaeis oleifera. Next base: position 375,100 of record KE504817.1, read on the forward strand.
GATGGAGATGAGAGGGGGACGGAATTGGAAGTCATTGGAATTATTCGCCATAAGATACTCTTCAAGAGCAGGCCCAAAGCCTTGATTTCAAGTAAGAAATTTCCCTGCCTCTTAATTTCAGGACGAGTATATTTGCTTGGTTGTCTAAAGGAAAAAAATTGTCTTTTAATTTTTNTTTTTTACAGGGCCACAAATAAAGAAAGAAATGTCATAGTGACTGCATGCGTATGCCTAGGTGGAAGATTTCTTCTTTTGCGTGAACTCAGTGCTTTTAATCAATGAAAGTTTTTAAAGGAAGGTATCGAAATTCAAGTGGATCTGTGGACAAATACAATATATCAGGTTTTTTCATCGATAGGTGTTGAAGTTTATCTGTATTTGTGAGTAAGATGTAATGTTCTACATTTTTTCCCTTCATCATGGTCAATGATATTATAACATGTTTCAAATATTTACCGTGGTAACCAAAGAAATGTTCCGGTATAGGCATTGATATTGGATAAGGTCACCACTTCAGTTCAAATGTTATGACTATTTGATCCTTGAGGCAAAGTGGGGGTTTGCCGGTGGCCCTCATAGTCTTAACAATAAAAAGGAAAGGAGTATGGTCATCTGCATCAAATAAAACATCTCAAAAGTAATTAGTCTACTATCATGCCATGATCCATCATAGAGCAAAGGGGAGTAGATGCAAACAAATTGCAAGGCTGCATTTGGTTCAAGAGCAAGAAAAAATTGCGTTTATAAGAATATTTGTCACATCAGTTGTTCCAAATTTGTTTTTGCTCCACTTTTAGATAAAATACACCTTCTTGGACTAAATTTTAAAGATGACTTTTTTGTTCATAAAAATAATACATATAACAAAAAGGTATTTTGCTAAGAAATATTTTATCACAGCTCTCCTTTGAAATGGTGATGCCTGCTATAAGCAAGTTTGACTGGCATAACTATTCTTTAGTTTTGCCTCTTTTCCAAATGTTGTTAGACAGGCATAAAACTTATTCCAAGCTTTACACCCACTTTATGCCTTGATCATAATAAAGCCCAACTTGGTATAAAGTATAAACAATTAGATCCATTCATTGTCCAACAAAAAATGCACAATATCAGGAGACGTTTCTAAACTGGCAAGGTTTATGGGAATGGAAGGCTTAGATACTAAGCAAGGTGTTTGATTAGGAATGTAGAATACAAGCATCATTACTGATATACTAGTTCAATTTAGGAAAGGACATGGACATGGAAATGTTGTTTTTGGTTATCAATTAGTGCATTGCTAATTTAGCAAGAAAGTTGGATATTTGACAGACTGCATTGTGGAATCTTGCCAGAAATTTTTGTAGGGTCATGGGGTAACTGTTTATGTGTGACTGTTGTGGCAACATTATTCTGCTATTTCTTGTGAATTCACATCTAAATGTCCCTGTACTGACTTTGATAAGTTACAGTTTTCTCTGAACTGCAGAAGAGAATTCAGGATGTGGTTGCTTGAATTTTAGGGACATTTCGAAATTGATAAAATCAACTAGAGAAAATAAAACCCTCTACCAAAAAAAGATGAAAGTTTGCAGAAGTGAATGAGGAAGCTGGTGGGTGGCAGAAGTTACTAATAATAGTAACATGAGCAAACTCATGATCAAATTTCTGCAGCATGGGAAGCATGGATATGTCCTGAAATTCCTTTGGAGTTTCCTATAACATTTTATTATGCAAATACTATGTTTTGCAAGGAAGGGGGTGCCATTATTGAGGTGATAATACTAGCTATGGTTTCATGTGTGATGAAGTTAGCATTGTTATTTATTTTGTCACTTCACCGCAACATTGCGCCAGGTGCTTCTTCAATGTACTGACCACCGTTACCTATATTTTCGTGGTAGTTTTACTGCTACCTGTGCTTGGCACCCAACAATCTCTCATGTATCCATCCAACATTCCTCTGTGATTGATTGCCCAGTGAATTAATTTTCTTTCTCTTTTAAAGATTTAGTACCTATTTTAAACATATATGCTTTTAATTATTATAAATTAAACTTAATAGAAAACATAATTTTGCTTTGAAAAAATGAACCACTTATTTTATATAGTAATTTATAATGATCTAACATTTCTGGATTATTTTTCTAAAAAGGTATAATATTTCTAAATTTTGTGTATCATTTCAAAAACTGCTTCTAAAAGTTTAGAAAATTAATGAAATTCTATTTTTGCGGCAAAATAAGCTTTTATCTCATAATGTAGTCTAGCTAACCATTGTCACAGCATATGTAATTTTACAAAAGGTTTATAGCATTTTAATTATTTAAATAATAATTTTTAGATAATCAAATTAAATTATGAATAATGATAAAATTAATTTTAAGTGAGAGCTTTTGTAGATGGGTCCTGTATATACATATACATATACACACACACACATATATATATATATATATAT
>KE504817.1:425398-438900 GCA_000441515.1 Elaeis oleifera
ATATATATATATATATATATATATATATATATATAACATAGATTTTGGAGCCAGACATCAAGGTCTAGGTAATACCAGCTAATACTAAATAAATTCTTTATCCTTTGTGTTAATGCCTTGGAAAAATTTATGTACAAATATAGCTCTCTTAAATACAAAGTAAATGTTAATTTTTTTTAGATATTAATATAAAGTATGATAGTGTCAGATGATGCTTAACATGATTAATTATTAATTTTATCAGCCTAAAATCTAATTGGAGAGGGTTTATATGTAAATAGTGATTTTAGGAGGGTAAATATGCAACAAGATGATAATATTGTAGTAGACCAGTAGGACAAGATGGCACACAAGCGAACCATGGTAATTTGGTGATGTGCTTAATATATATGTGTTTGGAGCTCTAGATCGGAGTGAACGTAATGACTATTTTAAGTCCCTCACCTCATAACTGTAAGCATAACCTTTATGATCACCGCGTGTACAAGTACCAACTATTTGTGTTCTTCACATATCTTTACTTCCAACACCATTTAAAAACTCATAAAAGAATGAAAGTCAGCTAATGAGTTCCACCAAAAGTCCAAGAGGAGAGGGAGGGTAGGGAGAATAGAGTGGAGAAGAGAGGGAGATGACAACAAGAAAGAGAGGTGGTAGTTAGCGGTCAGGTGTTAAAGACAGTTGCACATTTGGTGGCTACTTCACTACTTCAAGCATGGTGTTATTGCTCATGAAGATGCATTGGTTTTGCTCTGACCATAGGTGCCAGCTGACGGTCATTACAAGTGAATCCCATTCCTCGGAGAGGTTGTTGGATATTCTATGAAGTTGGCAACCAGTCCTCAGAGGGGTGAGTGCTCCTGGCCCGCCTTGAAAGCAGAGTTGACATTTGAAGGGGAACCAAATAGCAGAAGAGAATCAACAGTGAAGGGGAACCAAGTGGAGTCTCTACTTCTAACATATGGATATTAAATACAAATCCATGACATCTCCTTATCGATTGTTCTACTTTGCACGTACTTGTACCATTTTAGTCAGTGCTCCACCATATCCAGGCATGCAATTTTACTTCTATTGGTGTACATTGTTCTTGATGTATCCTTCTTAAGTCTACTGCACATCCACTTTAGCATTCTAATCTTTCTTCTCCTCTTGTTTATTTTAGGTGTTTTCCTTTCACTATTGTTAACCATACAACATTGATACCCTTACAACCAAGGTTTTAAATCTCATGGGTTGGGTTGTCTTGGTTTCTCCACAGAACAGGATGCCCCACTCTCCTATCTTGTTCCAGCGGCAGTTCTAGTTGAGTCCCATAGGTATCCATCTTTCTCCTTCTTTCCTTTCCTTTTCTTTCTTTTTTCTTTTCTTCTCTCTCCTTTCTTGTTTCTTTCTTTTTTTTCCTTACCTTCCTTTCATTCCTTTTTCTTTTCTTTCCCTCCTTTGTTTCCTTGTTTCTTTCCTTTCTCTTCATCTTATGCTTTCCTTTCTTCCTTCTTTCCTTGCATTCTTTATCTTCTCCCTTCCTTTCTTTCTTTCTTTTTCTTCTTCTTTCCTTTCAGTTTTCATTTTTTTTTATCTTTCCTTCCTTCTTTTTTCTTCTTCTTTCTATGCACGGATGAGTTTCGGAGTCCCGACACTGTCCCAGCCACATTTTGGCACAGGAACGTGACTCGAAACATTGCTTATAGCCATGTTATAAATTTTCACTTGTCCCAAAGGCATTTGCTAATTCCATAATGTTCTTATATCACCGTTCCACTTCACTTGGTTTAGGTTTAATTCGTTTAGGAATGTCCCTGACGTGATGATGTCTAAACTTCCACCTGTGACTGGTGGTTGTAGTTTATGCTCTGTAAAGTTGCCACATCTTCATGTGGGGCACATGATAATTTCCTGATTAAAATAAGAGAGAAGTAGACGGATCTTTGTTACTCGACAAGGACCATGTAATGAGCTTTTAAAGGATCTAGTTGCTTAGAAGAGAATTGATATTTTCATGTGAGCTTCATAAATTAAGTTCTTAGAACTAATCTAGCTACAATTTTGCAGTATCGGCGACGACCTAATGCAATTAGCATTTCTGTTATATCTCTATTCTTCACTGCTGCAGGTGTGAACTTCTCAAATGCAGTTCTTGACCGGGTCAACTTTGGAAATGCCAATCTTCAGGGAGCAATTTTTAAGAATACTGTGCTATCAGGCTCTACCTTCAATGATGCTAAACTGGAAGATGCTATATTCGAGGACACCATAATTGGCTATATTGATCTTCAAAAGCTCTGTGCAAATACTACGATCAATGCGGAAGGAAGAGCGGAGTTGGGTTGTAGATAACCATGCCATAGTGATGTCATTCCCGTCCTCGGTTCCTTCCCATCTTTCCATAGGCCAGCTGTTCATAGAGGAACTAATGAAAAAAGATGTAAGGTTTTGTTCAAGTATCCTTTCATTGGTAAGGGCAATAATTTCCTTGCCATACAATGCAGAAGCCTTGTGTTTATAATTATGGGTTGTCTTCAGCATGCATTGTTTCTGTTCCTTTTAACTAAAAGGTCGTATTTTATTTATTGGCTTGAAAGAATTTGATGAATGAAAATAAATGAAGAAAGGACATGGACAAGTCTTCGTGAGATATGAGGAATTTCTGCTTGTATAAAGTTACTTGGATAAACTCTACATAATTTACAAAAGGAAGCTGCTGTGCGTTGTGGTCAATTTCTTCCAACAGGTGTTAATAAGCTGATCTAGTCAAGGATAAACTTAATGAAGTTGGAGATCCATCTCTTTTATCTTTACCTTATATGGGTAGTTTGTCCATCCATTTAAAATATAGTAAGACTTCTCTGGAAAAAATATTTAAATTTATCTCTATTGGATTTTTCTTCAACAACTATTTATATTCAATTTCATAGCTCATGTGCTCATGACATGTCAATCTACATTAGCAAATTGACTGACTCTTTTTTTTTTGGGTCATATTTCATTTGATAGAGTTTCAGTCATTTGATTTTCAGAAATAACTTGTTTCAAATGTTTATCGTTATGCTGAATCCCTTCTGAACTCTCAATTAATAACTGTGACATGCGCTCCCCCTTTGTTCCTTTGGAATTACAATTTCTTTGGCCGACTGGTGCTCGGTATCCTGATCAGTGTAGTTGATCAAATTACTCTTAGGTTGAACTCACAACTGATGAATCACTGTAAGCTCAGGCTAAGCTGTATGAGATTGATGCCTGAGCTAAGAGGTATTCCCAAATTTTAAGCAAAGTATAAGTTGGGTAATCAAAAATCTAGAAGATACATAGAAATTGATTGCCTAGTTAGGTAATCAACCACTTGCCTGTATACAGACTTCAGGGCAGGTCTAAGCTCACTCCCATGTCTAGAATGGATTCTGGTGAGGTAACTAATGAAGGCAGGCTGTATTGCCTCCCTTGAGGAAAGGTTATTCTAGTCTTGAGTTCCACGCATCGGTAGGGGCTTCTTTGTGGCCAAGGAAAGATTCTTGATCTGGAAACTTTATCTAGGAAAGGGTATGTTAGCATGCAAGTAGTGGTTGTGGAAGTGTAGAAAGAGCCTTTATTTTTCTCCTTCAGCTTTTATTTGCTAGGAACTTCACCTGTTTGCTAGCTGTTTGGTTGCTCGGTTGACAAAATCATGGTTCGGTAGTTAGGGATTGCAAAATTGACCTGATACAAGACCTGACCTGGCCAGATGTTGTTTGTATTGGATTTGGGTCAAGGGCTTGCTGATTTAGGTATGGATCAAATTTTCTAACCTAAATTGTAAATGAGTTGTGAACGGAGAGCTTCGGCCTTCGGATCATAAAGATAGAATTCTATGTGGAACAGAACAATTTAGATTAAGTCATGTTGGGTAAAACATTTTTGAGTGATTGATCTTTGCTTTATAATATTTGGTTGAATCACTTCCGAAATGAGTTGGTAGGAATTGTACCGATAAATTCGATATGTTAGGTTCAGTTTATTAAAATGTTTAGCAATGCAAATAGATTAAGTTAAGATCAAATAGATCATTTTGGGTCCAAGATGTTGACCTGTGGATGGGTATGGATCGAGCGATCTTGTCCTAATGTCAGATCAGATTGGATCTAAATTTAGGTTTACATGCTATTGTCCTAACTTGACCCAACATGAACGCGATCCAGCCAAATGCAAACTACCTATAATAGTTATGCCAGATATCTTCCCCATATTGGCCGTCTCTTTTTCAGCACTTGGTGTGTATTGGGATCATATGCACATGTTCTCCCACAATCCTATTGCCTGTGTCCACAATTGCATGCCCTACCCTTTTGTCGTCTGACAGGCTGGTTTGTCCCAAAACATAGCATAATTTCAAGGTAAAGACCTTGACTCTTAAAATCAATCTAACATGAAAAATAGATTTATAAGATCCAATGATTGGTCTCATCGTCAACTTTGCAAGAAGCAACATCCCGGCTGCTCATGAGAGATGTTTTATATGATTTTCCCACTTAGTTATGATATCTATAACTTCCTCAAAACTCGGCCAGTAAGTGTTTTCTCTTAATATTTGCTTCATTGCATTGCAGAATTTACTTTGAGAGAACTATAATTGCCAAGATAAAAGAACAATTGTGAAAACCAGCAAACTTTCTACTATTGTCAGATGTGCACGACTGATTCTTAAGAATTGATCCATATGCTCCCATCAAAACAGGAAAAATATTTATATAATATAGAAGCTAGATATTTCTAAATTTCACAAGAAAACAAAGCTTGTTTTGGGCCTAGCGTCATATTTTTGAGAAGCAACTCTTCTCTCTCTCTCACTATCTATTAGACGAGGAGTGGGCTTAAGTTTAGTTAAATAACAATCAAAATGAACTTAATTTAATCAACAAGAAATGATTTCTGGAGTCCAGAATCACACAGGTAATAGGTTATGGCTCGTTAATACTGACCAACATCCGAAGGAGCCATGGCTCGCAGAGAAAGATCCCAACCTAAAGTTATACATTACCCTGCAGTACCGCACATCCTAACTTGAGCCTTGTCCGCCAGCTATCCTATCCTCTCCATTTCCATAGAAAGCAATAATAATAATTTCTCTTGCAACAGCATCTCAGTGAAGCCCGGCAAGGCAGCAACCCAAGCTTTTCTGGGAATAAAAATGTGCCATGAGTCACCATTGTCACGGAATCAAACGCTATCCAGAGGTATCACGTGATTTCTCGCCAAAACCAAAAGAGTTTCTTTCTCTCTCATCAAAGTTAGCACCTCAATTTAATCCCCTTCACATCTGACCAAAAAATTCACAAAAAAAAAAAAATGTAGATAAGCAAATAAAAATCCATCATGAACCGAGTTCATCCGTTTGAGCAGGGAGACAACAAAATTAACAACAGACCACTCCCAACTTTTCCACCAGCTGTCATGTGGAAGAATAAAATAACAAATTTTATCTCACATTTTAATCCTAAACCCCATTTATATACCATCAAATAATTTCCTCCACCCTGTCTATGACTATATATTCCGCTCACAACATCCATTTCTGTATAAATTACCACCCTTCCGTCTTTTAATCCACGAGGCCAAAATGTACATCATCCTCGCATCATTATACGTCGATCCAAAATCATCTAAATCCTGTTTCTAAAAGAACCATCCTTTTTTTTAATATTTCTGAAGAAATCCGGACGCGGATTCCAGCGCGTCGCTTTTGTCTGCCAGCTGTCTCCCCGATCGTCACCTTTTTCCCCTTCCAATCGGTAGTCTCATCCGGTCATTGGCCGATCCGTCCATTTCCTCGCCGTAGTAGAGTGAAAAAAAAAGAAGGAAAGAAAAGAGTAGTGATCCCACCAAAGAAACGGGAGATCTGCGGCGGCGATCGCCGGTCGGTCAGCCTTCGGCGAGGAGGTCCCGGCCCTTGCGGCGGAGAAGGTCGTACGGCGCCCAGAGGCTGTCGAGGGGGCACGAACGGCGGGCGTCAAGGCGGAGCCAGGGCTTCCTTTGCCGCTCCAGTGGAGGAGGCTCACAGGGCCCGGATGGAGGTCTCGGCACAGCCCCTCCACGTTGTCGCCGCCGAGGCCGTGCTGGTTCCACCGGTGCTCCACCCCTTGACCTCGCCGGCGAACACCAGGAGGAACGGCGGCAGCGACCCCAGTTCGTAGATCCGGGCTTCCTTCTTCTGGATCTCCATCCAGGACTCGAGCTTCTTGGTGTAGTCGCCGGCGCGCCACCTCTCGAGATCCATGACCATGACGCCGGTGTTGAAGTAGCACGGATGGCGGCGGCGGCCAAAGAAGGTGAGAGGGTAGGAGGGGTCGGACCAGAAGCGGTCGGTGAAGTAGGAGGTGAAGTTGGCGTGGCAGTACTCTGGGGCGCCGAGGACGTGGGGACCGAGGTCGATGGCCCAGAGGCGGGCGACGTCGTCGACGACGACGAGGTCGGAGTCGAAGTAGATGACGCGGCGGACGGTGCGGGGAGGAGGTCGGCGAGGTAGATGCGGGCGTAGTTGAGGGGCTGGTCGAGGGCGCGGCGAACGGAGGTCGAGATCTTGCCGCGGACGAGGGCGGCGTCGAAGCGGTAGATGTGGAAGGGGAGACCCGGGAACGCGGCGACCACGGCGCGGCGGAGGCGGCGAGGTGCGGTGGCGAGGAAGTGAAAGACGACGTTCTCCGGGCAGGAGGCGTGCTGGAGGACGGAGTGCACGCCGGCGAGGGAGCCCCGGAGGTAGGTAGCGTCGAGGGTCATGGCGATGTGGATGGTGGGGGCAGCGGCGCCGCCGCACCCCGACCGTTACGGAAGGCCGGGGCCTCCCGGAACTCTGGCAGCTCCACCGCCGCCGCCGCATTGCCGGCTGTGACAAGAACTAGCGCAAGGAGGAGCCGGAGGAGCTCCGGCGGTGACGGCATCACGAGGCCTTCTCTACCTCCGGGTTTGGGATAGGGTGGAAGCCAAGTAGAATTGAGGAATCCTAATAATAGAAGGGGTTGGAAGGTGGACAGGCTGGCATGCATGACGTTTTTTATTTTATTTTATTTTATATTTAGGAAAAAAACGTTGTTTTCAGGTCTTTTCTGTTTTTAAGAAATAGGGTTTCATGTTTTTTGTTTTCTTTTTCAGGTAAAGGAGCGGAGACCAAATGGATCATGGATGCCCACGATGCAGCGGGAGTAAAAGCTGGAAGAGGTTACCATAACCCGATACACGGAATGATGTCGCTTGCGCGAGCCGGTACGGGTAATTTTAAACTATACTGGCGGTGACACATATAATTGCTAATACTACGAGTCCCAAATACAGTACCAAATTAATAATCCTCTCATGACGCGTAAAATAAAGCTACGGATAACAAAGATGGGTATGGGGCCCGAAGGTTTTTTTTTATGATTGTGGGGGCCTAAGCGTTTGTCGAAATTTATCAATCGGGCCCACTCGCGGTTCTGTTCGGAATTTGGACATGCTCCCTTTTTATTATACTAGACCTGAACCGTCCGTTCACGAGTCCATCTAATCAACGGTCGGAATTAACACTGATCATACCCGTTGACAAATGGGATTTATCTGGATGGATGGCAAGTTAACGGCACCACGATCATCGCCGGTAAAAGGAACTTTATCGTTTGAATCGTTTTATTGCTCACTAGTTATGCAAGTGTTTCGAGATTTTGCCATCCGGACCGGATTCATGGACCGTGAAATGTGGCATAATACCTTGCTTTTTACCAACATCAAAATCTCCGTAAAAAAATGCAGCAGGGCCACAACTTGGATGCTACCATTTTCCCTCTCTATTGTCGGTCTCTCCTCCTCCTCCTCCTCCTCCTCCTCCTACTCACAGCAATTTATTATTATTTTAATCTACTAATTATGATTATTATAACAATTTTCTCTAGTTTATTGGTTAGTTAACATGGTTCCTTCTCTCTATGCCACCAACTCTAGCAGGAATATTCCCTAGAAGAGCCAATGCCATGCTATGTTGTGATGGAAAAGATGCAAGTGCTGGTGAGAAGAAACAAACAAACATGATAAGAGGTAACCCAAAGCAAACTGGCCTCCATCCTTGATTTGTGGCATGTGACTTCAGTGCATTTGGGCCTCAGGAATTCATATCATGCTTGTGCAGGTATATTTTAAGTATGTTTCTGAGTTGGTAGGATGTTGTTATTTCTTATCAATGCGAACTTGTTTTAATAGTTCTTTTTTCCTATTCTGTGGATGATGTGCTTGAAAATGGCTTTTGGGTGAGCTATTAGCAACCTGCCACCATAGCTGTTGTGATGTCCCTGTCTGTGTTCTCCATTATAAGTATGTATACTCTTACGAATTAGGTGGTAGGTATCAATTCACTGAGGGTGACCAATTCTTTTTTTTGCTTTTAAAAATTCTCGAATAGACTTAATCTACCACAAGTGCTGTAGGCAATACCAGTAAAAAAAATGCCATATCAGTATTTTGAATTGAAAAATTATGCAACTATATCAATACATTGCTATTAAGATGGATGTATCACTTTTTCATTGATTTTATCCATAGCAGATGTAGTAGATTAAGCCTATCCAAGAATTTCTTGTTTGCTTCTTTGGGAAAGATATTGCATGGGTATCAAATGAAGTAAAGAAAGAGTTGTTATAGAGTTTTGGGCAAATTCCAGCAGAAGTTTCATAGTAATTTGACTGATTCTAAACAAGGAGAAGGCTTGATGAATATAACTAAAAATAATAATGTCGTTTGAAGGAATTTTGACTGCGATCCTTGATGTGATTGGTTACTTGAAGAGGTCAATTTGAATATCTAGGAATTACCCTTTCACCTGTTAGATAATGAAGGTGAAACTGTATCTCACCTGCTTCTGTTGCATCTTAAAGGAGTACAGGACGAATGCTAATCTATTCTTCCAAAACTTTGGAAAAAATGTGCTTGATGGGCTGTGGTTTAAAAATACAAGGTGGATAATGCATAAATTCAAAATGCACAGAATACGTTGATGTAAGCTTAGAACTTAAGTCAGACCTTTAGTTTGGAATTTTTGATGAGCTTTCATATTTGCTCACTATAATTTTGCCACCCAAACAATTTCTTATATCAAAGGTGGAATCCCTTCTTGCTGTCTTCCTCCCCCATTTATTATCATCACCAGCAAGCCAACCTCTCATCCAATAATAAACCTTCCATGATATTATTTCCCTTGATCAAAGCGCTGCATGATATCTCATTCTTTGCCGATAGATTGAGCCATCCACTCACTTAAGAGGGAGAACGACTCTCTCCACTAAACAGCCTTTTTACTTATTTGTATGATTATGGCTGTCCATTGTGTCCTTATCCCTAATCTTACATATCATGCATGTCTACTTTGTTCATCCAAGGATGTTTTCTGCTAGTTGCTACTTTAAAATTTGAAAAGGGGCTTCAACTTCTGCCGCCCCTATTCTATTTAGACCATAATTAAAGGGCCTTCACAATTCACAGTTTTACGTTTCAAGCCTTTCAACTTGATCATCTCTATATGGGATTGTAAGTTGTCAATGTTCTTCAAGGACTTGACTTTTAACCTTACAAAAAATAATCAATTGGTAATTTTCATAAAAGCAAAGATTAAGTACCGTTGCATGATCGATTTATCTCTTTTTAAAAAAAAGAAAAAAACTCATGGAATTTTACATGTGAAACAGCTAGTGGGCCAGCAGTAGAAGTATGTGGAACATAAGAGATGGACCATATACATATGCTGTTGCCGCTGAGGATTGGCTCCGCTCAAAGCGATGAATTGGTCGGTGAGCTGGAAAGCTGGATGAGATGATTAAGGGATCCAAAAAGTTGGTCAGAGATCTCAAAGTGGTTGATGGTGGTCAGTTCTTCACTCCAACATCTAGATTGGCCCTAAAAAAATGCCAAAGATAGGAGAAAATCCACTTGCTGGAGGTTTGTTAATGAGAATCTTCTGATGCCCAAGTCAAATCATCTCACAATAATAAAGGAGATTCTGAATGAAAGACAAAAAGAGAGAATGAGTCAGAGTCAGTATAGCGAGGATTGGAGCCGATCAAAATCTTAGGACATGCAAGTGAGGCTGTTGAGACTAACCTCTTGCATATCTAAAACATATCACAAGGGATTAATCTCATGGTTATGGAGGCCGCTCCATTGTCGTGGGCTAGTTGTAACCAAATGGTGGAAGATTCGATTATCTCCTCATGCTATTCAACAATAACTATATGGTGGGAATTGATTGGCCGAGGTGAGAGTTTTGTGAGAAGCTCGTGGTGGGCTCTGATTAGTCAGCTATGGTCGGTTCCAAGGCATATCATTTTTTCTCCACTTTCGAGATATCTTAGCAGTGCAGGCAAAGTAGAAGAGTTGACATGGATAACTCTTCAGATCCCAACCAAAAAAAGTCCTTTTAATTTGGCATTCAGAACGGAAGTGATAATTTCTAGGGCCGAGCATGGGTCGGATTTCATCGGGTTGAGAAAAAAATTTCATCCGATCGAACCCAATCGGATTGAAAAAAATTCAACCTATTGTCGATCATTTGTTATATATAAACTATTTGAAACCGAAGTGAACAGTTTGCAGCGGGTTTGGTTGTGTCGGTTTGGACTTTAATGTTGACCCAATATTGATTTTAAGTCTAATATTGGTCCATTTAAACTTATTTATTATTTTTATCAATTTAATGCAAAAAAAGCATAAACCTTATAAGTTATAAATTTTAGACTTATTTTTGAATCTGTGTAAAATAAATAAAAAAGAAAGATTTATTCATCTGAAAGCTTTACCTTTAGAATTATCTCAAATTGATGCGCTTCAATCAACAATTCAACATTAATATTTCCATGAATCCAAATAGGTGATGTGGTGTTTTTTAGAATGAAGTATTGAAGTCTAAATAATGTCATCCCAAAATGAAAGTGAGTTTGTGAAATACTGCATCGGTTGGATTCGGTTTCATACGGTTTAAAAGTGTAGGAACGGAATCCGATCATAAATAATCGATTTTTTACAAACTTTAATCTGATTCCACCTGATTTATGTCTTTCAACTGACCGAAATCAATGTTTATTGGGTTAGATTGGGTAGGTTTCTTTGGGTTTCAGTTATTTGCTCAAGCCTAGTAATTTCAGTAGAAATCGGAGTACCGACGACGAGGATTGAGCACTATGAACAATCGAGTAACTCAGATCAATGATGTGCCGATTTAGATTTGATGGAAGAAATACGAGTACAAGCTCAATTGAGAATGGCTTTGTATCAACGAGTAGCTTGATATTATAATTTCAAATAAAATTCAAGATTTTCCAACTAGGAGATCTTGTTTCAGATGAGCTGAAGTCTCCAAACCAACTAAATGAGGAAAGTTATCTACAAATTGGAAGGATCCATATAGAATTTCTGAGGTACTTCGACTTGGAGCATACAAGATTGAAAACTTAGATGGCACTAAGATCCCTCGAATTTGGAATGTCGAAAATCTTCATCTGTATTATTAGTAAGTTATTTGTAATTAATTATAGAAAATTATAAAATACTTCTTCAACTTTAGTTCAATTACCCCTATACTTTAAATAATGTCAAACTAGTCTTTCTAGTTATTAATATGTTTCAATATGATCCAGCCATCTATTTCGTTCATAAAATCTTATAAAATGATGAAAATAATCTGATCTCCATATCCTCCCTCCTCTTTGATTGATTCTCTTCTCCTCTATCACTGATGTCTCTCGTTTTTCCTCCTCCCCTTTTTCCTCCTTTCTTTCCATTTCACCCATTTTTCTTCTTCATGACAGCTCCCTCCTGTTAGGAAACGTCATTACATGGCGATCCGATATGCATGTAGAGATTTCAAAATTTTTAAAATATGCAGTGGAAGAAAATTTAAAAATTTTTTCAACATCGTTCTCGAACAACCATGCAACATTACGTATCAATATTATGTCAGGACAACCTTATATCAGAACGATGTTAAAATAAATCTTTAATTAGATCTCATCTAATCAAGCATGGATAGAGATCATATCTCAACATAAAATCAGGTATCATCATATGTACAAGATTAACATTTATGCAGAAATAAAATCAGATTTTTATCTTTATGCGGGTAGATCTTCATCACATTTCAATGATCCATAGATATCTTCAAGGTCCGTTGAAGCCATGATCCGATGATCCATGGATGTCTTCAAAATTTTTTGAAATCGCACAAGTGTTCGACTTTTATAGGTGTATACACGAGGTTGATCTGATCAGGAGATCCCGATCTCATCGAGGTGCTAGCTCTCTTGCAGAGATTGTTTCTTAGATTGTTGAATCTTTTATCTCTTTTGATTCTCTTCTCAAAAAATCAAAAAGATCTATAGAAGGATCAAGAAATCAGATCTAATTTGATTTTTTTTATATTTTTTTTTCTCAAGAAAAGAAGAAGATCTAAAGAAGAAGAACAAGAGATCCAATCTTTTTCTTTTCTCTCTCCTTCTCTCTTTTCTCCTCATTCACTTTTCCTCCTCATTCTCTTCCTCCTCCAAACCCATCCATTCCACCACCCATCCCTCTATCTTCTTTCCTTCCTCTATTTCTCCTTCTCATCCTCCTCGTCCAAGCCGTCCATAAAACCATCATCCTCCACAGCGGCCTTTTCATCTCCATCCCTATTTGCCGACAATCCATGTCTCTCTTCCCTTTCTCCCAACCTCTTCTCCTTCCTGTCCTCCTTCTGCTCCAACCTTTCTTTGCTAGTGACTCTTCTCCCCTTCTCTCCTTTCACATTCACTTCTCTTTCTTATTCTCTTCTGTTGTTCCATGAATTGATTTTGATGATTACAACACATTTGAGGGAGTTACTAATAATTTTGGTTTGAAAAAAGATTTATTGTATTTCAGGGACAAAATCATAATTTTACTAAGTTCTGATTCGAAAGCCTCAAGAGTAAGAATAGAAGATTTGTGATCTATTGGAGGCAATTTCATACTTTTGGATGGATATGTTGAGAGAAATTCAAGTTTAAGAATTGGGTCGACCCTTGGGTCGACTCCTATCAAAAGGGACTGAACGACACGTCATTTCTGGCTAGCACACCCAAAGGGGACGACCCCATGAGTCGATCTCTGTTGCTGTACAAGCCAAAGTTGCAGAACAGTCAGTTTTGTTTTGTACACAGAGGTCGACCCTATGAGTCGACCCTTGTGCAGGGGACGACTCTATGAGTCGACCCCTGCGATGGAAAATCTCCGTAACGGTTAGTTTTCAGCTCATTTTGGCCGCATTTAATACTCATTTAATGTTCTCCAACGGCTCTAATCCTATCCAGATTTCTCTTTAGCATCCATTGAGGATATAAAGAGATTTAAAGGAGGAAAAAACATAAGATATTCAAGCATTCATTTCAGTCCTAAGCAAAAGACCTCTTCAAGTAAAGAAACTTTCAATTCAAGTTCACCAACCTCTCAAGAGCTCATTCAAGTCTTCAACCACCTTGAGAGAAATCAGAAAAGCTTCCTTCGTG
>KE504817.1:461851-483200 GCA_000441515.1 Elaeis oleifera
GTGTGTGTGTGTGTAGAGAGAGAGAGAGAGAGAGAGAGAGAGAGAGTCTTACTTCCTTCCAATAAGCCTTTTAACATCAAAAATCGTCCTCTCCGCATTTAAAGCTGCCTGGTTCTTTGCAGCCTCACCAATTAATCTCTCGGTATCAGTGAAAGCCACCCAGGATGGTGTAATACGGTTCCCTTGGTCATTGGCTATGATTTCTACATGACCATTCTTGTACACACCAACACATGAATAGGTGGTGCCCAAATCTATACCAATAACTGTCCCCAACTTGGTGGCTTCTTCTTTTGCAATTGAAAATGCAAAGAGACATCCTGCCAAATTATCCTCCAGAGTTAATACTTCATTGCTTTTGTACACTAACATTACTAAGAGCACACACATATAAGATCTTTGTTTCTCCTCTAAAAGAAAGAAACCTACCACATTATCTGCAACTTCTAAATATTAATGATAGAAAATAAAGATGGCCGGCTAGATTCAAAAACCATGTCACCGAACAATGATTGAATAAATATTTGTTGCATAAATGTAAACATACATAGGGAGGCACATATCAACGTACATACCAAAAGAATATAAGAAAATAATAATCATTTAATTGGTAAAATGATATACTTAAATGGTTCATATCACTAAGTTATTTGGGGCCTTCTAGCCTTCTCTCATGATTGCATAAGTTTCTTCCATCGAAAGATTAATTTATTAACCATTGAAAACATATAAGATAATATTTCTGAAAGGATATTTACCATTTATTTCCTTAACTCAGTGTCTAGAAAACAAGCACTCATAGATACTCGAGAAATCTAAGTAAATTCCTGCTTCCAATAATAACGACCAATGGCCAATAAAAGGATTAGTTATTAACCAGTTCCATTTGTCCTCCAGATAGTGCATTGGCACACATAAATTAGGTTAACCATCACAAGATCGACAACCTAGTTTACATCAACAGAAATCCACTAACTTCTGATGATCATGATGTTTTGCCATGTGTTTATGCATAAGTTACTAAAGATTTGTTCTCGATCTATGTTTATTGTTTCAAAAGTTGCTTATAAAAACACTCGAGAACCACAAAGAAACGGAGATATTTGGTTATATCAGCTTTCAAAAATTACAAACTCTGACCAACCAATTTTATACAATAAAGGAACATCAACGCTTCTTGGCAAGAGAAATAAAAGGGTAAAGACAGTTAGCAGAAGATCATTTACTTCTTAATTCAGACACAAGCTAAAAATTATCACTAACTGAGAGCCATCGAACAGTCATCCAAAAAGTGATCTTTAAGTTATCCCATCTGATATTGCAATCCATGTCTAATCAAAAAAAGGTAGACAAACAACAAGCAATTTATTCAAACCTACGACGTACGGAAGCCACTTTCATGCAACCAGTTCTGAATAAAATTAAGTTAATTTCTAACATACAATCTAAGCAATAAACTGATAAAACTTGATGCTTCCACTAAATCAAGCATATCAAATTCGTCATCATTTTATGAGATCAACCACATCCAAGATCTAAAGTTATCCCAACTTTAACAAACTCTGACACCCTACAAAAGCCAAAAAATTAAATAAATAAAATGGAAATAAAATCCGAGTTTTACGTGGAGTAAAGAAAATCTGGACCTAAACAAAATTGGTTTCTCCGTCTCTATCAAAATGACAAATAATCAACAACAAACCCCAAACCATGCAACGGGATCCTTCCCTCGAAGCAGATCAGCAACACAAACACATACAAACAAGTAAAAGTGAAAGAAATAAACACTCCGATCTAACGAAATAAAACCAAGAACCAGATCTAAACCACTATATTCATCACGAATGGAAAACAAATCCCAGGAATCAAACCATCAAAACTTGATCGAAGAGAAGAAAGCTCAAGGGATCCAAACAATTCATACCTGTAAGCAGGAGCCCTAACATGATCCCGGAGCTGCGGTTTCGCATAGATCGATCCATGGCTCCTTCAGGAGCTTCTCCTCCTCCTCGAAAACCCTACGCTAAAGACGGATCTGATGGAATCTCTCTCTCTCTCTCTCTTTTTCGGAGCTCACGAAGGCTTAACTCGGAGGAACGATGGGTTCCAGCGGGATTTAATGGAAGGGTTTGGGTCCGAGCGGCACCGCAACACGTAAACCGGATCCGTTCCACGAATCCGGAGACGGGTACATGTCATCGGTGACGACGTGGACCAATAGGATTTCGAGATTTCCGAGTCTCCGCCAATGGGAGGTCGAGTTGTTGTTGGGGCGATCTCAACGGTTCATTCCATGAATGTCAACGTGGAAGGTTCGCGAGATTTAGACGCGCGTACAAGAATGTTAATGGCATAGTGATGATCAGGGAACTTCTGCTACGTGTCTTGATCAAAAGCCGTCCAATGATGGATGGTTTAACAAATTTGGGCCTGAGGTTGCGTAGTAGACTTAAAAGGGAGGCCTACTAGGACAGTATCCCAGTTGGCTGCACCTCCCCAGCCTACAATTTTTATGGAGGCGAGTAAACCAATAAAATTCAAGTAGTTGCCATGGAAACATGGAAACCGGAGGCAATGCGATCCTGCTTCAAATAGCTAAGCCCTTTCTTTCCTTCTTATAATTTGCCAATGTTGGTTAGATATATTTTTTATATGTTTAGGTGAAGATAAGAGCATATATTCCTAGGATATATTTCACACGTCCCTTAGGTATATGAAACAATAATTATAAACAAAATCCAGATAACTTCCAAAATCTATTTTTGCAAGATTTTTCAAATTTCTGCCAATAGTAATTTGCAATCTATGCCATTTTAGAATTAGAGTTAGGATGGCGGCAAATAGAATTTGTAGATTTAAGTATGAAAATAATAAAAAATTAAAAAAAAATAATTTAATGTGTATCGAAAAAAATCAAAAAATAATAAGCCATTAGAGAATGAGTCAATGATATATCAAACTTAATATACCTTCTCGAATGTAGTCTTGGATTATCGCATATTGGACTAAAGCAGGTCGAGATAATAGACATAATGTATATAACAAACCAAAATCATGAACATATAAAGTAAGAATGTCAGATCCATCCTAATACATTTACTGGCCAACTTAACCAGGCTCTATCTAGTACTAGAGTATGGTCTAAAATGGCCTACTCCACACAAAGCCCCTATTCGAGGAGGAGGTGGATTTGTTCTCTTTCTCAATCACTAATGGAGCTAAAAAACATGGCCTCGTTGGTTATTTAGCTTGCCCATCATCATGTGAAGTGGCACTCCACACACATGCAATTTCTTCTTCTCCTCTCTTTCTCTCTCTCAATCTTTTCTTAGGCATCCTTTTCATCTTCGCCGAATTTTGGCCCCAACTTCATGAAAGATAAGGCAAAAGGCACACCACCTCTTCATATTTTTTCTCTCCATGTTTTTCTATCAAGAGCCATCATCGCTAACTTGTTTTCATCAAATGCATCGGATTTTCACTATAATATCCTTTCTCTACTCGTTGACCTCTCCTTTATTTTTGAAACTGACCATCCTATTCTCTATCCAGCCATCACTCCTTGATGGTCTATAGCTAATAACAAAGCTCTCATTGTTAAAGCCTAAGGTAGGATTTGAAATGAACCATATTTTACTATTTTCTTATCTTTTCTCTTCTTTTATAATCACTATTACCATTGCTTGTCATCAGATGGCCAACTGTGATTGCTAGTGCCATTAGTAGCACCCCAACCCTCTTCCCTATTCATAGTAGAGTAAGCTAAATCCTCTATTTCACCCACCCTCACCCTCTCTCTTCTTTTATCTTTCTATCTCTATTTCTTTCTCACTTTCTCTCTCTTGGGTTGGTGGATCCAAAAGAGAGTCCTTTGTAGTTTTGCTCAACCCTAATGAAAGGGTCCTAAATCACTCTAGTGGCTATGCAATGCATCGATCCCTACCCCAACCATTGTCAGGTACAATTGAACTCCTTCAATCTCATATTAACATTATCCTAGTCTAATTTTTAGGCTTAATTATGTGAAAAAATTTAAAATTTTAGAGATTTTCAATTTCATCATAAATTTTATTTAATGTAATTAGATCATCGAACTTTCTAATTTTTTTAGTTCAAATCCTGGTTGTAATTTTCATCGATCTGTCATAATGGAGTTACGAGGTGGCTTGTCTATATGGTATAAATTTACTTATGTAATAAAAAATGATGATGGGGCAACATGATGCTTTTTATTCTCTAAATTAGTCCCTCTTCAGTTATAATTTTGATCCATTCCAATCTAAAGCCCTTCTCACCTTCTTAGTGCTTGAACATCGATGACGGCCTTGAAAGAAGTAGTGTTTACTTTCGACGATGAGCATCAATAGCTGGTCCTCAATTATGGTGATGCAAGTAATGTTTCAACTTATATTCGATTGTACCCATAAATATGTTATGATTTTAGATATTTTTTCTCCATAATCCATAATCCTTACATCATGGATCCTCAGTTAATCTGAAAATAATGTAAAAATTGCTTGAACATCAAACATTGATAGTGATTTTGAGCAGAAAGTGATCCAAAAGTTTATTTATCCTATTCTATATGTTCCCAAAAGTCTGTTGGATGTTTCTTCTTGAGCAAAATATGGTCGCAAGATATTTTATCCTATTTTATTTCCACTTGGAACAAATGGGAATAAATATTTTTTTTTATAGTAACAACTTATTTATAATATAGTTTTTCTGCCATGGTAATACTTTTGAAAGAAATGCTAAACACACATCTTTTATCTGAATAAAATTTCAGATGAGTAGATGGGTTCACCACTATTCTCCTTTTACTCAGAAAAAAAAAAAGAGAAATGCTAAACACATATTAGTGATTTGTTCAATTTCACAAGCATTTAAAAGGTTGATTAGTGAGAAGTGCTAAAGGAATGTGGAAAGCTATAATACCATGTATAGTATCTATACAATAATAAATATATATTGGTATCTATGCTACAGTACCATGTTGTTTGCTTTGTGGTCCACATCATTGATAGTGATGACCCAGCACACCAGTCCGAATACTAAATATCCATAATATTGGATGTATGTGAAGGTTATGGGGCAGCCATGGCTAATTTTTAATTATATATACCATTAATAATTTGTTAGTTATTGTGGTTTGAATTCATAATTTGTTAGCTATTCCTCTGCTTGGTAAGCTGACAAACTAGCCATGTAGACTTTTTGTTGTTATTTATGGAATCATAGAATTGATCAGCTTATAGAATATAAATAAATTATTATTTCTAAATTTTGTTTGCCACTTATCTTTTGTTTGTTACTAATATTTTCAATATGTCATGCACAATAGACATCTTGACTATTATTGTGTATCATGGCAGCAAGTTTATCAACAAGAGGGGATGCAGTGAATATGTTGTAGACAGTGTGGCCTCACAATATCAGTGATATAGAAAAAAATTTTTGACAAATTATAAGAAATTGTGGAGTTGCTATGTGTAGATGAAGTTGTGAGATTATTCTGTAGGACTTTTGTTCCTAATAAAAATCAAAGAATGATACCTCTTTATGAAGATAGTCAACTGAAAGAAATGATAAAGATTACTTTGGATATCAAGAAATATCTTTATATGTATGTGGAGCATAAAATAGTTCAGAAAAAAATAAATATATATGGGATAGTCAAGAGGCAAACCTAGGACTCGAAGTTATACAAAGCAAGTAGATGAGAACCAAACTCAAGAAGTGGCTATTACAACCAAAAAATATAGTGAGAAGCAAGTATGGGGTAGAGAAAATAGTAATGTGGCTAAGAAAGAAGCACATGCAAGCTTGAGCAAAGTCAACAAAATCGTTGAAAAGCAAAGTTAGAAATAGTTCAAGCAAAGAACTAAGAACTAAGAAAAATAGAAAATATCTGAAAGACCTAGGACTCTTAAGGCTGCTAATGAAGATGGAGAGGATGAAGATTATAGACCATGCAGTGACAATGATAAGGAGAAGAGTGATGATAGCTACTATGCAGATACTGAGCTATCAGCTAACGATGATGAGTTAATAGTTATGAGCAACAAAGTCAGAAAAGCAAGGAGTAGGATCAAAAAGAGTTGATGAGGTGCAAAAGGATCAACCAGCACCTATCAATAAGATTACAGGATCAATAGAAGTTGCTACTATGCAAAAAGTTCAAGAGCATACAGGCTACTACAGTAAGTATAATTGTTGCCCAAAAAGATAGCAACCCAAGAGATGGGATGAATTAGATTCTTTAAAATTTATCTAAATCTCAATCTAAACAATAATGTACTTCAATTGAAGCTATCCTAAGTGATTGTGGGATATATGCAATTGTGTTGCAGCAAAATTATGATAATAAAAGTGAAGTAAAAATATAAAGTAAGAATTAAAAGCAAGTACACAAACTACAATACAAAGATAAAGATTTTATAGTGGTTTAGCGCAACCCCACACCTGCGTTCACTCTTCAAATTTTTCTTAAAAATTTTACTATAATCTCTCCGATTATAATGTGTTTGTTTTATCCGAGAATACAAATAAATCCATTTAATTTTTCAGGATCATCAACCAAAATCGTACATCGATTATTTTTAGGTTTATAATTAATCTATTTGATTTTATGAACTCACCAACCAAAATCTACACATCAATTATTTTTTGGATTTGCAATCAATCCAGTTGATTTTTTGAGCTTATCAATCAAAATCTAAAATATTTAATTTAGATTTGGATGGATCTTTCTCTTAAAAAAATTTATAAAGAAACAAGATACAAGATATAAAAATTTCGGCATAAAAAAAATAGAAAATAAACTCTTTAAAGCCCAAAAAAGTTGCTAATGATTGCTCAAATAATACTTCAACTTCTTTTCTTGATGCTTGAGATAATATAGAAGATGATGAGGATGATCATATTTGAAAGCTCTCTCAAATCTGTGCTCAAGTCTTTTCTTTTTTCTTTTCAAATATATGCAATGAAGCTCTCACCAAAAGAAAAGTTTTTCTCTTTAATTTCTTTTTCTTGCTTCTCAAATGATTCTCTAGTCTTAATAGACTTGGGAGTTATTGAAGAATGAGTTTTGACTGTTAAAAAATTTGGACCAATCATTGAAAAAATACAGAAAACTAACCATTAGTGCTATCTCGTGCCAAAGATCGACTCCATTTTCTAGAGATTGACTCGAACTGCCTACGAGTTGACTCGAACTCTGTATGAGTTAACTCGATCACAGGATCTAAAAATTAATTTCTATCTTCTTTGAGAGAGTTGGCTTATACTGTGCATTAATCAACTCGAGCCCATGCCAGTCTTCTTCCAACATGCTAGAGTCAACTCCTCTTTACTAGAATCAACTCCTGATCGATCTAAAAGTTAAAATCTCTTCTGTTTTAGTCCATTTCAGTGTAAGAGTCGGCTCCTAGCTTTTTGGGATCGACTCTACTAAGTTTGAAACTTGAAAAATCATCTTGAATTATCTTGACTTAGCTTCTTTTGAGAAAATCTTTTGTATGGATGAATTCTTCAATTTAAGCACCTAAAACTTTCTACATTCATCCTTAAAATGCATGATTAGAATCATAATTATTAAAATTTGATAATCATCAAAATCAATCATAAGATCAATAATCTATCCCTTTTTGATGATGACAAAACTTTAAGTATATACGTAAACAATAAACATAATATGTTTCAATTAAATTGCCTATATGAATCATAAAGTAATAGGATAAATACATAAATTTAAACTTCATGAATGCTTCATTGGAATTACACATTTGATATCAAAATGCTCATTTCATATAATTTCAAGCAAGCAGATGAGCATATCAATTAATGTTAGAGCATTTCAAGCATTTTAGCATATACTCATCATCCATTCTCCCCTTTTGACAGCATCAAAAGTGTAAGGGGGTTTAAAATATCATCAAAATCAAGCAAATTGAATCCAGAAATATATCAAATTTAGATTTTATAATATGCAATACCATCTCTCGCTTTGGATAACTTCTCTCTTTTTTGAAATTTTATAGCAAATATAGATTGAATCAATATGTAGTAAAAGGAAACATAGCTCCCCCTTTTTGAATAGAGCTGATACCAAAATTGCTTTGAACTATATGAATTAAAAAGGATAGAGCTTTTCAAGATAAGAAAGTTTGAGTATTAAAGCTAAGCATAGGACAAATGTCAAAAATACATCTCTTTTTTTCTTAATAAGCATCAATCTTTTAAGTTTAGAAAAGATATAAGTTTGTCAAATTTATCTCAAATGATACCATATCAAGAATGTATCAAAGCAAAGTAAGATATCAAAGCAAAATAAGATCCTAACACGTGGTATTAGAGCAAAATAAATTTTAGATAGATCATTCTTATCTTTTTGTTAAGAGATAAAGTAATGGAGTGCAAAGCAAAATTAGATTGTTTGACATCAATTGTGAAATTAATCATCTTAATACCAATTATTTTCAAGATCACACCAAGTGGTAACTTACTTGAAGGTTTTCTTAATACCAATTAAAGATTTAAAATTCAGACCAAATAATGATGTTCCTAAAAATTTGATACTTATAGATTTAAAAAGATCAAAATTTTTAATTCTATTTCTTGAATATTATCAATCTCGATAAAATATAAAAATATATTTCAAATTCAGCTTTATACCAATTAATTATAAAAATGATCATATAATCAAGACATGTGAAGTATGAATAGTTGATCAAAATGAATCAAATGATCAAAATCATAAGAATGCTCAAATAAATCCATATGACAAGCAAAATGTAATTATTTATCAATGATCTCTCTTTTAAGATTAACAATGATTTCTCATATTAAGTTCAAAAATGATTATGATTTCTCTTATAATTTCAAAGAGTATTTTCTCCCATTGTTTTATATTATAAATATCAAAAAAAAATTTCTTAATTCTCTCTCTTTTCTTTCAAAACATGCATATGCATTTGAAAAATAAGCTTTACAAGAGTATACTTTTCTCCCTCTTAATTTTATAAACAAAGCAAATATTCAATTAAGCATATAAGTACAATCAAATATATTGAATTTTCATTAAAAAATCAAATTTTATTAATTACCTAAATGTAAAAATAATTACAAGGATAGTAAACATCAATACATTCAAAATGTATGCAATCTATATCTATCAAAAAGTGAATTGCTAGAATTACTAAAGATTTAAGAAATGAATCCTAGCATTCTATGTAAGGATAGGTCAGGATAAAACTAAGATGAAGGTCCATGCTAGTGTCACGGATCCTCGAGTCAGGGCTGGATCGGACATGGATCGAGGTACAAATCACATCAAGTCGCTAGATAGGTTCGAGGTTCAACCATGATCTCTTAGAGATTTGGGCAACTTGGAGACCAAATCCGAGCCCTAGATTGTCTAAGAAACCATGTACAGGATTAACAAGGAGTAACTAAGATGAGGATGTGAAGTTTCGAGCTAAAGAATTATTGAACGTACAGATCCAAGGCAAAGGAGACAGCTCACATGCCAAGCAGATCGCAGAATATAGATAGCTCAGATCAATGTATCAGAACTTGGTGTTTGGATCAACAACTGAGAGGACAGCTCGTTGGCGTCGAGGCATCCTTGATGGCACACTGATCCGAGGTATCGATAATACTGTCGAGGTAATTACAATTCGAGTTTGTTTGGGACACAACTTGGTAGAATCCTATGGGGGCGGGATTCCTCGCATGGTTAGGGTTTATCCTTATCTGTACATGGAGAGTTTGAGTTCGTGATGGATTTTGTAACCTTGGGGTTGTTCCTCTGTAAAAAAGAATCTCAAAGGAGGGAGAGAGAGATCAGAGAGAGATCATCTTGAGGGTTCCTCTTGCATCTGTGAGAGATTGAGAGATCGGGAGAGCTTCTTTTATAATCTGCGAGAGATTATTCAATAAAAGTTCTCTTCTCCCTTTACTTATTCTTATTCATGGTATTTTCTGGTGTCATATTTTGCTGTATTATTGTTTGACATGGCCTGAGTCACAAAGACTAGGGTTCCACATTGGGGAGACTACTTGGTTCTCTTCGGCCCTGTGAAGAGTAGATCGAGCCGCACGTTGTTGGGATTTACTCTGAGATCTCTTTGGACAAATCACTTAGTATCAGAGCGATACCAGAAATGAAGAAGATGGTGTTTATATCAATATCCATGGTGGGAATGGGGATACATCATCCTCGATCGTGGGTCCCAATCCTACTTTAGGAGGAGGTGCGGCGTCGGGTGGAGCACATCCAGTTGATGATTTCTGCAAGGGCTGCAAATCGCATCTCTGATTATCTTTGTTGATCAACAACTGCAGAGTTGCGAGGCCCAGGTAGATGAAGTAGAAGGACGAATGGAAGACCTTGAGGGTAGGGATGCAACCCTTCAAGGTAAGATCACCGCTCAACTGAATCAGATTTCTTCGATATAGAGTGGCGCTATCGGGAAGTACTGTGGCATAATGAGGAGTTGGAGATGATGGTGAAGGCTCTCCAGATATAGATGGTTGATCTATCGAAGGAAAGACCACCACAGGCGTGTCCTCTTCTACATCAACGATGGAGGTCACAAGCGAGGCTACACGTCCCCTGCACAAACTTGATGTTCCCAAGCTGCAGGAGTTTCGTGGGCAAAGGTCTGCAAAGGAGATAGATAATTTCTTTTGCTGCGAAAGAATACCTACAAGTCACCAGCGTAAGGGAGGAAGCCATGAAGGTGAGCACGACGGCCATATTCTTAAGGGATGTGGTGATGCTTTGCTGGCGATGTCAGAATGACGATGTGAGGTAAGGGCTATCCTAATCACCACATGGGAGTAGTTCCAAACCAAACTTCAAAAGCAATTCTTCCTCGAGTTCGCTAAGGATGATGTTCGAGCACGACTACGATCGCTCACGCAGAGGGGTGATGTGCGTGAGTATGTGCGAGAGTTTAGCAAGCTGTTATTAGAGGTATTCACCTCAGCAACGAAGACTCTCTTTTCACCTTTCTTGACAGGCTCAAATTATGGGCCAAGATGGAGTTGTAGCGAAGAGGAGTCAAGAGTTTGAACGAGGTGATAGCTTAAGCTGAAGCTCTCATCGAGTTCAAGACTCAACCCATAGCTCCCAAAGCCCAGGCATCAAGATAGGGCAAAGGTGAGGGAGCAAAATCAGGTCATAAGGGAGGTGGAAAAGGCTCGAATCCGAGCTCCTCAAGTGGAGGGGCTTCTCAAGCGAAGAGCAAAGGGGTGGCGCAAGGTACCAGCACTATCTCCTGCTATACTTGCAATGGACCATACAACGTGAAGGATTGTCCATCGAGGGGCAAGATGGCAACGTTGGTGGTGGAGGAACAGCAGGAGACCGACCAAAAGATGGGTTCACTTAGTCTCAACACTCTGAAGGCTAAGGGCCACGAGGCTTACTTATGCACCTATCAGTATTGATGGTCACACAGCATTGGTGGTCACACCTGCCAGGCTCTTATTGACACGGATGACACCGACTTCTTCATGGACTTGGCAGTGGCAAAAAAGCTCGACCTAAAAATTGAACATGATGAGCACACGTTTAAGACGGTCAACTCTATAGAGGTAGCTACAAGTGGAATGGCGAAGGATATTGAGATCCAATTCGGCATGTGGACTAGACGGGTACAGCGGTAGTCGCCCCTATCGATGACTATGAGGTGGTCATTGGTATGTCTTTGCTTACCCAGCTATAAGCCATGGTGAAGGTGGATTTAGATGTGGTGGTGGTATTGAATTTGAGTGGACCTTGCATGGTCCAAGGGAAGTGAATTAGAGGTACTCTGTAGTGAGTCCTATCGGTGATGCAAATTGCTAAAGGGTTGAGAAGGAGACTTCTGACCTATATTGCATCCCTTCAAGTGAAAGACCTACTGGAAAGAGAGGAGATTCCAACGCCCATCAAGGGGGTTCTCACTAAATTTGGAGATGTGATGCCCTCCGAATTACCCAAGAAATTGCCGCCAAAGAGAGAAATCGATCATCAGATTGATTTGATGTAGGGAGTATGTCCACCAGCTCAAGAACCATATAGGATGGCCCATTAGAACTCCAAGGGCCGAGGAGGTGGTTAACAGAGTTAGTGGATAATGGGTTCATCCGACCTTCGAAGAATCTGTATAGATCACCAGTACTTTTCAGAAGAAGCACGATGGTTCATTGAGACTCAGCATTGATTACAGAGCCCTCAACAAACTTACGGTGAAGAATAAGTATCCTATTCCAAGGGTAGATGATCTATTTGATCAGCTTGGAAAAAGCATGGTGGTTCTCCAAGTTGAACCTTCGTAGCGGATATTATCAGGTCTGCGTGGCAGAGGAGGATATCGAGAAGACTACGTGTGTGATGAGGTATGAAAGCTTTGAGTACCTTGTCATGCCATTTGGCCTCACCAACGCACTGACAACCTTCTGTGCTTTGATGCAACGTGTGCTCCATGACTTCATTGATAAATTCATGGTAGTATACTTGGATGACATTATGGTATACAGCCAGATATTGGAGGGCATATGGCATATCTGAGGCAAGTCTTCTCCACCCTACGGCGACACCAGCTCTTCGTCAAGAGGGAGAAGTGCATGTTTGCTCAGCGAAGGGTGCCCTTCCTCGGACACATCATCAGGGATGGAAAGCTCATGACGGATCTCTCAAAAGTTTTAGCCATAGCTGAGTGGGAGGTACCTACATGTGTGACACACTTACGCTCTTTTCTTAATTTGGCAAATTATTATAGGAGGTTCATCATCGGATATTCGAAGTTGTGCACCCCATTGACGGACTTGCTGAAGAAAGGTAGGCCATGGTGGTGGTCGGACCAGTGTCAAGAGGCGTTCGATCGTTTAAGCAGGCGGTCATAGAGGAGCCGGTCTTAGTGCTGTCGGACTTCTCCATTCCTTTTGAAGTTCACACCGATGTATCGGATTTCACCATTGGAGGGTGCTCATGTAGGAGGGACACCCAGTGGCTTACGAGAGTCAGAAGCTGAACGACATTGAGCGTAGGTTCATAGTTCATGAGAAGGAGATGACAGCGATGGTGCACTGCCTTCAAATCTGGTGCCATTACCTCCTCAAATCTAAGTTTGTGGTGCACATAGATAATATGGACATAAGTTACTTTCAAACCCAACCAAAGTTTACCCCAAGCAGGCGAGATGGCAGTAATTTCTTGCTGAATTCGATTTCGACATCGAGTACAAGTTGGGTCAAGCCAATTCGGTCCCTAATGCCTTAAGCAGGAAGGTTTAGTTGGCTGTAATTCTTTCACTTTTAGACCAGCAAGTGATCTAATAGAGAGGGTCAAGACCAAGATGGAGAAGGATTCATGGGCCACATCCATGGGTGAACTCATCAAGGATGGCAAGGTGCGTTGTTTTGGGCAAAAGATGGGTTGATTTTGACACAGTAACAACGTGTCTACGTGCCTTCAGGTGGAGGGCTGAGGTGCGACGTGCTGCAAGAGCACCATGATTCTATGTGGGCGGGACATCAAGGGGTACATCGGACCCAAGCTCTCACAGAACATAGCTTCTATTGGTCGAAGATATGGGAGGACATCGAGGAGTATGTTCGTACTTGTTTAGTATACCAACAAGACAAGGTTGAACATCAGCAGCCTGCGGGGTTGTTGGAGCCATTGCCTACATCGGAGCATCTGTGGGAGAGCGTCTCCATGGACTTCATCATCAGGTTACCTCTAGTGGATAGGTACGGTTCCATCATGGTAGTGGTGGATCATTTTTCAAAGTATGGAGTCTTCATTCTAGCACCTACTACCTGTCATGCGGAGGATGTGGCGCGGTTGTTCTTCACATATATGATGAATATTGGGGGATACCATGGAGAATCATTTCTGATCACGATGCTCGCTTCACAGGGAGATTCTGGATCGAGTTATTTGGATGCTTGGAACAGAATTAAAGATGTCCACAGCCTTCCATCCTCAGACTGACAGTTAGACGGAATGAACAAATGCATTGTTGGAGATGTATTTAAGGCACTATGTGAGTGCCAACTAGTGGGATTGAGTGCGACTTTTAAATTAAGCCTAGTTTAGCTACAACTTACAGCGATCGGAGTCGACGGGTAAGTCACCATTTGAGGTGGTAACAAGGCAACAACCAGACACTCGAGGGAGTATCACAGTGGACAATATGGGACATAGTCCAATCGCCTACAGCTTTGTGAGGGATCTGAAGGAGGATATGGATTTGGTGCAAATCTCTTTGGTCAAGATAACCAAACGAATGAAGAAGTGGGCTAACATAAAGTGGCATGTGGCTTAGTTTCAGGTTGGTAATCGGGTATTGGTGAAGCTTTACCATCAGATGAGACTGAAGTTGGGCTATCACAAAGCTCTCATGAGAAGATACGAAGGTCTCTTCCTCGTCACACATCGAATTGGAGAGACAACGTATAGATTGTCGCTACCTTCCAAATTGAAGGTGCACCTGGTATTCCATGTGTCTCTATTGAAACCGTTCAAAGAGAACACAACTGACCCTTCTCGGGCTCAGAGTAGATGGGCTCCAGTTGCCGTATGAGTTCATTATACTAAGAGGATTGCTGAAATCAAGATGGACAAAAAGAAGGGCAACCGAGTGCAATACTTGTCCGATGGAGAGGACTATGTGACTCAGAGGCGAGTTGGGAGTATGGTAGTTGGGAGTATGGTGATTAACTATGGTAGTTTGAGGACATCATCAATAAATACTGTCTAGCCTCATTGGGAGTGACTTCAACCTACGTAGGGGAGGTTGTCACAAGTCCTCGAGTCGGGGCTGGACTAGACATGGATCGAGGTGCAAACCAGATCGAGTTGCTGATGAGTTCGAGGTTTGACCATGATCTCTTGAAGATTTAGGTAACTTGGAGATCAAATCCGAGCCCTAGATTACCTAGAGAACTGTGTATAGGATTGACAAGGAGTAACCGAGGTGAGGATGTGAAGTTTCAAGCTAAAAGATTATTGGACATGCAGATCCAAGGCAAAGGAGGGAGCTCACGTATCAGGCGGGCCACAGAATGTAGATAGCTCAGCTCAGTGTATCAGGATTTGATGTTGGGTCGGCAACTAAAAGGATTGCTCGTTGGCGTCGAGGCATCCTTGATGGCACATTGATCCGAGGTATCCGCAATATCGTTGAGGTAATTGCAATTCGAATTTATTTGGGACACAACTTGGCAGAATCCTATGGGGCGGATTCCTCATATGGTTAGAGTTTACCCTTATCTGTACATGGAGAGTTTGAGTTCGTGAGGGACTTTCTAATCTTGAGATTGTTCCTCTATAAAAAAGAAACTCAAGGGGGAGAAAGAGAGAGATCGGGGAGAGATCATCTTGAGGGTTCCTCTTGTATCTGTAAGAGATCGAGAGAGCTTCTTTTGTAATCTGTGAGAGATTATTCAATAAAGTTCTCTTCTCTCTTTACTTATTCTTCTTCATGGTGTTTCCTGATGTCGTATTCCACTGTATTGTTATTTGATGTGGCCTGAGTCACAGAGACTAGGGTTCCATATTGGAGAGCTGATCAGTTCTTTTCGGCCCTGTGAAGAGTAGATTGAGCTGCACGTTGTTGGGATTTACTCTGAGATCCCTTCAGATGTGTCACTAGATAGAAGGAAAGGATGGTCTAATATCTCCAGATTATTATCTCTGAATATCTCTCGCAACCATAATAGCCTGAATCAACCTGACAGGATCCTCTCTGACTAGTGCTAGAGCATCTATCAGCTCTCTCCTCATCTGCTGTAACTCTGATGTATACCTTTGAAGCTCTGCACAAACTAAAGTGATAATCATGGTGAAAACTCTCTCAACAAATAAATCCTCATCTAATCTATCAAGTAGATGATCTGATCTCTTTGGATGACTGGTCTGTGAAGGAGAAGTGATCTTTCATGCTGCTCTACTCTCTCCTTAGTCCTGATATCTACTATAATAGATTCTGTTGTAGGAGTCTTATCATCATTATCTGTTGTAGTATGAGTTCTAACACTGATATCTTTGATACCTCAAGATCATCTTGATCCAATATAAATCTCAATCTGATGTGTCGTTGCTCGAGATGATCGAATATACTCTCATCGATCTATATATGTAGCGTGTATCTAATGCATCTCAATTTACATACCTTTAACTTTGAAAACTAGACTTCCAACTCCTACTTTCATGTTACTATAAAATTTTCTCACTAATCCAGGATAAGCGAGCAAATTCTTTCTTATATAGGAGAACAACTTGAAGAAGCCCTAAAACTTGGATTTTTCCATATATTCTTTGCATGAGTTATTTTCAGGTTGCCATTAGAGAACAAGGGCCACAAGATTAGGTTAGAAATGGAGAATGAAAGGTCCAATTTTGGTGGAAAGGGGCTTGAAAGGAATTACGACTCGAAAAAATTAAAAAAGAATGACAAAGCCTGGAGATAATTCCAATTAAAAAATTCATCTCAAACATAAGGGTCGACTTCAGTAAAACTGGAAGTCAGCTCCTCACAAAACTACTTTTGAAATCACGAGTTAACTCTCCAAATCTAAGAGTCGACTCCTCAAAGCAGAAAATAGTTCAAAAATTTAGATCCAAAGAAATTGGCTGAAATTGAATAGGGATTAAAGGCAAATCAAATCAATGATCAAAAATGATATTAGAATTAGAATAAATGGATCAATTAGGGGATAAAATTAATCAATTTGAATATGATTAAATCAAGAAGAATCTAGATGAGAGCTCTAAGGGTAAGATTCACTAAAAAATTTTCAAAACCTTAAAGAACAATCTAAGATTCAATCATGCAAAGCAACAATATAAAGCATATGATCTTTTATGATTTGATAACTTATCTTGATGTTTCTTGAATTAAGTAATTTTTGAGATATTTCAATAGTTACATGTCTTATGAGAATGTCAAAATTAATTTATAAGATTTTCGCTTACGTATGCAATCAAGCTTATTTAACTTAAGTTCTTAATCAATAATGTGATATGGAAAGTTAAGAGAGTATGCTAAATTTAAGATAAATCTTATACTTATAATAATCAAGATGATTGGTACTTAAAATTAAGAGAGCATATTTATCAAAATATTTAAGCATTTAAGTCATAGAGTAAGATTATTGCAAGCATTGAAAAATCATCAAAATCAATCAGTCAAATAATGTAAATTCAGCAATCAATGATGGTATATGATGTGAGAAAAGTTTAGCTTTTATCAAACATCATCATCCATCCACTTTAAATCCTAAACATCCATTTTCAAGAACTTACTTTTTTCATATCCTTGAATACTTTGCATACTTATAAATTATTTCTAATTTTTGATGCCCAAGCCATCTTAGGTCTATTGGAGTTAGTACACCAAATTTTTTTGGAATACAAATTTATTCACCAAAATATGACCAATTCTAATAGTATTGTATTTAAAATTTATGGCCTACTTATTATACTTAAAATATATAATAGAATGATTTTCAAGTGAAGCTCCAGTAAATATATTTTTAATTATTTTTTAATTTTTAAAGAATTAAAATCAATTTCAACTTTATTTAAAATAGATTTTTGATTTTTAGTATTAATTGAAGTTTTTCATAATTGAATGTAAACTTTCAATAATAGGCTTCAATGTATCAATCTTTCTAAGTTTTTCATTTTCTTCTAGTAGAGACTTTTCATATTTCAATAGTTTTTTTTTCTTTAGCCAAAGAGTTCTTTTCTTTTATAAGTTCTTCTTTCTCTATTAAAAGATTATTCTTTCTTTAGCTACAAAAAGATTTTATCTTTTAATCTCTTTATTTTCAGTCTTATTTTTTTGAAATCATGCATTAATTCATGGAAGGCTTCAAATAACTCCTCAAAGATAAATTTGAAAGAGTTTTCAAGATTTATCTCATCATTATGACCTATGAGGTAAGGATTTACAATACCTTCTTCTTCTTTCTCATTTATCTTTTCTTTGCCTTGCTCCTCTTTAGTCATTGCATTCTTTCTCCTTTGCTTCTTCTTTTTCTTCTTTCATCCTTAAAGCTATGAATATAAGTTGGAAAGAGCTTTCTTATCTTTTTAAAAGCTTGATTCTTCTTTTTTATTTGTTCCCTTATAGGTCGCTTTCAATTTTTTCAAACTTATTTTGCTAAAATATAAAAAAAATTATGTTAAATTCATTTAAATCCAATGAGCAATAAAACATACTCATGGTCTTAGCATTTAGCTAGATCATTTCTTTATCATTAATCATGCATTGGGTGTGTGCAGGTCATTGACTATAATTCTTTATAAATTATAATCATATGCTTATATGAATATTTTCATCCTAGCTTTCTAATAGGTATAATTTAATCCATCAAACATTGGAGGTAGATCTATGGAATGGTCTTCCTTAAAAAAGATTCAATTTGGATTGTCATAATCTTTAGCTTAAGTCTACTAGGTCAATAATAAATATAAGAGCATCTACTCTGATACTAATTATTGTCTGAAAAGGTAGCAACCCAAAAGATGGATGAATTAATTTTTTAATAATTTTACCTAAATCTCAATCAAACCAATAATATGCTTCAATTTAAGCTATCTTAAGCGATTGTAGGATGTATGCAATTGTGTTACGATAGAATTGAGATGATAACAAAGTAAAGTAAAAATATAAAGCAAGAATTAAAGGCCAGTATACAAAGTACAATACAAAGATAAAAATTTTATAGTGGTTCGGTGCAACCCCGCACTTACGTCCACTCTTCAAGTTTTTTTTATAAATTTTACTATAATCTTTCTGATTATAGTGTGTTTGTCTTATCCGAGATCACAATCAAACTCAATTAATTTTTTGAGATCATCAGTTAAAATCATACATCGATTATTTTCTAGATTCATAATCAATCCAATTAGTTTTATGGGCTCACCCACCAAAACCTACACACAGATTATTTTCTGATTCACAATCAATCCAGTTAATTTGTAGGTTCATCAATCAAAATCTATAATATCCAATTCTAGGCTTAGGTGGCCTTTATTCTAAGTTTTTTCCTCTAAAAAACTTATAAAGAAATAAGATACAAGATATAGAAATTTTGGTACAAAAAAAAAAATAAACTCTTTTGAAGCCCAGAGAAGTTACTATTGGAGTGCTCAAATGATACTTCAACTTCTCTTCTTGATGTTTGAGAAGATGTGGAAGATGATGAGGATGATCATACCTCTCAAATCTATGCTCAAATCCTTCTCTTTTTCTCTTTTCAAAGATATGAAATGAAGCTCTCATCCAAAGAATAGTTTTCCTCTTTAATTTCTTTTTTCTTGCTTCTTAAATAATTTTCTAGCTCTTAATAGGCTTGAGAGTTGCTGGAGGACGAGTTTTGACTGTTAGAAAGCTTAGACTAGTCGTTGGAATCAAAATTAGTCATTGAAAAAGTACAAAAACTAGTCATTAATGTTGTCCCGTGTCAGGGATCGACTCCAATTCCTCGATATCGACTCAACTTCCACAAGTCGACTTAAATTCTGTATGAGTCTACAGTCATAAGATCTAAAAATCAACTTTCTATCTTCTCTGAGAGAGTTAGCTCATAGTGTATATGAGTCGACTCAAGCCCATGCCAGTCTTCTTTCAACATGCCAGATTCGACTCCTCTATTTTAAGATCGACTCCTGATCAATCTGAAACTCAAAATCTCTTCTATTTCAGTCCATTTCAGTGCAGGGGTTGGCTCCTAGCTTTTTAGGATCGACTCCACTAAGTTTAAAATTTAAAAATCATCTTGAATTACTTTGACTTAACTTCTTTTGAGGAATCTTTTGCATGGTTGAATTCTTCAATTTAAGCATTTGAAAATTTCTACATTCATCCTCAAAATACATGAATCATAATTACTCAAAGTTTGATAATCATCAAAATCAATCATAGGGTTAATAATAATGATTCTCCTGATTTTGATATACTCGAGTCAAGTCATGAATATGATATTGGTGATCTTAGGAAGAGGAAGAGAAGGCTTCATTTCAATCCTAAAACTGACATGCGAGATATTTATTTAGTAAAGATATGATATTCAATACCATGTAGCACTTCAAAGATGCTTTGGACAAGTACAGTACAGCACAAAGATAAGATGTGAGGTTTATAAAAATGAAGCAATTCGAATGGACGTAAAATGTGCATTTAAGGTTGTCTTTTATGTTATGATATTCATATAAGAAATATTTAGATAACTTTCAAATCTAACACACACACACACATATATATATGGAGGCCTCTCCATTTCTTATATAACTTCCAAATCTAATATATATAAAAATAGAAGCTTCCATTTGACATATGAGATGTTTGGAAAGAGAGAGAGAGCTACGTGGACAATGTAGTTGTTAGATGAGTGCCTAGAAGCCAATTATTGGCTGACACATTATATAATTCTAGGACTTAACTTTATACTTATAATATTTATATTATTAATAAAGAATATTTTATTTCAATCATGTTTATGTGTCCATGATTTGTCTTAGAAATTAACAAAGATAATTTTGTATATTCTCAAGATGTTGAGAATTTGAGATATACATTAATTAGTGGTTAGTTTGTAAATATTCCCAAATAAAAGATTGTCATAGAGGATAGTGATCAATCTATTTAAAGATCAGTACACAGATCACTTCTCTTCTGGACAGATGAGCCTTGGGTCTGCAGTATAGGGACATTGAGGTGAGAGTGCCAGAGGCTGTTAGAGAATAACTTGCACTGAGCATGACCAACATAAGAAATTACTTGGACGTCTACTCACTCTTAGTGGTTGTCTCAATGCTACAGTAGTATGAGTGGTCCTTTAACCTACGGTGTCATCGGCTATTCGCAGCGAAACTACTGAGTTTGACTGTACGTTCTCTTGGTCCCTAATCATTTGAGATCTTACTTTGTATGTTGGCTAAAGTAGATTCAGATTTACTGTTAGAAGTAGATGCACTTAAAAAAATCTATTGATCTTAATAAAAAAGAGAAGTCCTATACAATTTGCGAGAATTCAGAAAGTCTTTGATCAAATAAGTGTGAATACTGAAAAGAGTTTTCACAGAATTTACAAATGAACTCGAGTCGAGCCAATCTATCATATGACTGACGATGAGGTCTGATAAGTTCTCTATGCCCTCTATCAAATCGAAACTCACGATAGAAGACTGAATCACATGATAACTGCATCTAAGATTTCAAACTTTCATTTTACTGGATTCTCATTACATACTGCTAGGTGTCACTGATAGATTGTGGGACTCATTGGGTGTCATCTTGATGATCAATGACCATTGAAGAATAAAATTAAATTATTCAAT
>KE504817.1:490101-506839 GCA_000441515.1 Elaeis oleifera
TTATATAACAAAATTATCTATTTATTATATCTATGTATAAATATATTACTTAAATTATTTAACTATTTAAATATATATCGAATAGATATAATAAATAGATAATAAATTAAAATTATTTTAAAAATCTCATCCTATGCATCACATGCGGTTATAAGCTAGTAAAGAATTATATTGAAGAACATAAATATATAAAAGTCATAAAATAATCAAATGAAGGCCAAATAGATTGCAAGAGAGTTTGAGGATGAGCTTAGGACATGTCTTAATTATAAGCTTAAGGAATGAAGCATGACATTAGGACAAAATTTGAAGTGAATATAAGTGTATTTAAATGTTGGAAGGTAAGACATATAACTTTGGAGACTATTAGAAGATCTCACCAAAAGTATTATAGCAAGCTGTGAGGAGATCAAAAGGAGCAATAAGGACACTACAATAATCTTGAAGGTTAATAGGTCTGCAGATGGAGTGCAGTTTTAGAGATTGTATTTATATTTTAAAGCTCCTCATAGAGATTTTTTGGGAGCTTGTAGGTGGCTTAGATAGATGCTTTCTTAAATTGATTTATAAAGATGAGCTCTTATCTGCTATTGGCAGATATGCTAATAACTAGATATTTTTAATTACATGGGCTGTAGTTAAAGTGAAATGCAAGGATTCATGGATTTAGTTCATTAACCTACTAGCTGAAGATCTTAGGGTTGCACTATTCTCAATGACCAATAGAAGGTAAACTACGCAGTCAAGTTACATTTGTTGCAGTTTCTAATATTTTGTTAGTTATATTTTATTGCATATTTTTGTATGGATTGATCCAATCAGTTAGTGATCTACTTTCATGTGTTGAGCATAGATATTATGCAAGGCATATCTATAAAAATTGGAGGAAGAAGCATAAAAATGAAGTTTGTAAGTCCATCTTCTTCAAGGCTATCGAGTGTACAACTGAAGATATTTTCTTGATGTAATGGATGAGCTGAAAGGATTGTCAGAGGAAGCATGGAAGGATTTCAATGATGCAAATCCAAAAAAATTATGAAGGCTTTCTTCAATCTATTTCCTCATTGTGATGTTATGGATAACAATATGTCTGAAATAATCCATGATTACATAGTACAGACAAGAGAGAAGTCAACAGTTGCCATGCTTGAAGACATCTAGAGGACGTTAATGATCTAAATAGCAAAGAAAAGGTAAGACCTTGAGAAATGGCATAGAAATATATGCCTCTGATTTCAAGAGAAGATCAAGAAAACAAGTTAGAGGATAGTTGGTGTGAGCAATTTTATAATGGTTATAAAAAATATGAAGTGGCATGTAAAGGTCAGCCTATGAGATGAGCTTGGAGAATAGGACTTGTGCATGCATTGAGTAGAACCTAACAAGTATTCGATGCATTCATGCAATATCTACAATATGGCATAAAAATGATAGTGTAGAGGCTTATGTGGAAGAATGCTATACTAAGGATGCATGGAGAATATGCTACGAGTTCATTCTTCAACTTATCAATGGGATGTAGTTATGGCTTAGCATAGGTGCAAAGCTAGTTCTACCTCCATCTATGAGGATAATGCTTATCATATCGAAGAAGAATAAAAGGAAGGATCCATATAAGGAGTCCAACAACCCTTACAGACTATCCAGGCGTAGAAGGCAAATGATCTATCAAATTTGCTTCAAAATAGATCATAACAACAATGATGCCCTAATAGAAGCGATTCATCACATCTTGATTTGACTCATTTCCACCGCCCAAAAGACCTAGAGGAATGCCAAGAGTTGAGAAGGTTATGACAACAAGTAAGCTATATAGTTTACATACCATTTTAGCTTTAATGTCTTTGATAGTATTTATCTTTATTATGCTAGGTTATGTTCAGTGGAGCCACTACAAAAGGGCGATCAAAGTTACCAATAAGGACACGAACAAAGCAAGTGGCAATTGCTAGAACTGATGAGCACTAGTATGATCAAAGCTCCATTGAAATCAAGAAGAGGTCAAGACAAGAAAGGCAACCTCATGGTTATGGGTTGTATGTATCACCTGTTAGTGGGAGAGATTTTTTATGATAAGAGTTTTATCATTATTTTGCTCATATGAACAAATTCAGCTAATATCAACGCTCTTTGTTCATAGGAATAGGGTAGGGTGCAACACTTGAGTCATGGAGGAGCAACCCAACTTACTATGGATTCATTAAGACCTTATGTTGATGAAAGGAGGAGAAAGCAAACTAGAGAAAATACTCAATCACCGTCTTCTCGACGAGGAACTCAGAAAAGTAATGTTGGTGATGTTTAGAAGGATTACTGTCAGTTGATATTTTTGTTAGGATGAACAATTTATTAACTGTTTAATGTTTATTTGTTGTGGAACAATGTTTTGTTGGTATGATGTAATTACAATGTTTATGTCAGTTCTATATTCATGGCTTTAATATTTCAATGAAGAATTTTACTATGGTGCTCTTTTATAATATTTTATTATAACAGATATTTAAGATATTACATATTATTATTTTTTATATTTTTATTATTTTAAAAAATAATATTTATTATTATTATTATTTCTTTCTTTCTTACCCTGCCTCTCTCTGCCCATGTCTTCTCCATGCCACCCCTGGCACCACCCATGGCTCCTTCGCTTCCCACCACTTGTGGCTCCTCCACACCCCTTGGCCCCCGCTTACCCACTTGCGGCTCCTCCATCTCCCTCCACTTGCGGCTTCTTGACACCCCCACCCCACCATCCAAGGCTCCTTCGCCCCTAGCTCTCGGCTCCTCTGTCCTCGGTCCCCCCACACCCACCCCCCCCCCGTGCCCGTGATGTCTTCGCGCCACATCCTCCCCCCCCCCGCGACATCCATAGCTTCTCTGTGCCACATAACCCCACCCCGGCCACCCGCAGCTCCTCTACCTTTGGTGGCCCATGGAGAAGACTTTTTGAAAAGAAAAAAATTTGAAGTTCAATTTAGATTATAGAACTTGCCATCAATTCAATATTGAAAGAGTCCTAATCTTTGAAATATTTACCACACCAATCTTGCACATTAGCACTTCAACTACTTGAAATTCGAGTGGTTCACATTTAATCTAACGATTAGAAATAGATAAACAGTAAAAGAACTAAAATATCCTTGGAGCACTATAGCAAAATCCTTCAATGACTTCAATGGAACATTGTAATGTTCCACAAGTAATGTATCATGACTTCAATTTTAGTTCAATGCTTCCAAGGTATTACTAATTCATTTGATGTGTAATACAATGTATGTTCAGTATATGAAGGACTTCAATGTACAATTCAATGCTTATGTTTAGTGTTGCAGTTCAATATATTTATTAAAAGATCAACTAAAAGCTTTATATGTCTAATATATCATAACTTCAAGGTTTATGTTCAATATTGAAGTTCATTTGACGTGTATTCAATGGCAGAGTTGATGTGCAATGTTTTTGCTTCACATTTCTAATGACAGTGTCATGTATCATAACTTCAATATATGGAAGGACTTCAATGTGCAATTCAATACTTATATTTAGTGTTGTAGTTCAATGTACTTGTTCAAGAATCAACTGAAGGCTTTACATATCTAATATATTATGACTTCAAGATTTTATGTTCAATGTTGAAGTTATTTGATGTGCATTCAATGGCATAGTTGATGTGCAATGTTTCTACTTAACATGTCTAATGGCACATTCTAATGCATCATAACTTCAATATATGGAAGACTTCAATATGCAATTAAATGCTTATGTTCAGTATTGCAGCTAATATGCTTATTAAAGGATCAGCTGAAGGCTTTACATATCTAATGTATCATGACTTCAAAGTTTAATGTTTAATATTCAAGAATCAACTGAAGGCTTTACATTTCAATGGCATAGTATAATATATCCTTCAATGTATCATGACTTCCATATTTCTAATGTATCATATCTAATTCCATGCTCATTTCAATGGCACAGTTTCTGCTTTATGTTTATGATGGCACAATTCATTTTAGTAGCTCAACAACTTTAAGTCTAATATATAATGGCATAGTTTGAAGTCTAATATTTTATATATTCAATGTTCCATGTGTTATTTGGCTCAAAGTGTAATGTCTTGAGTAGTTCATTGCTTAGCTCATTGTTTGGCTCAACTGAAATTATTTGGCTCAATATTTAAGACTTGGTTCAATGGCACATGTAAAAAATAGTTTATTGATTAAGATTAGTGGCACATGAATGAAACATGTTATTTTCATGTGAAAGGTAGAGATTTAGGTTTAATATTTTATGATTTCAATATTTGGCTTAATGTTTCAATGATGGTGCTGCAGTTCCATGTGCAGTTCAAGGATCAGCTGAAATCTTTATTTTATTATGCCTTGTAGTTTTATGTTTCATTTTTGTCCATTTTAGGACATAATTTGAAGTTCAATGTCTCTATTTCATGTTTGTGATAGCACATCCCTATTTCATGACTTAAGTCTAATGTATAATGGCACAATTTGGAGTCGAATATTTCATGACTTGAATGTTTTATGAGTTCAATGTCTAGCTTAAAGTGCAGTGCATTGCTTGGTTAAATATTTGGCTCAATTGAAACTATTTGGCTCAATATTTAGGATTTGGTTTACTAGCACATATATGAAATAGGTCACTACTTGAGATCAATAGCCCATAAATGAAACAAATCTTTTCATGTGAAAGGCAAAGTTTCAGCTTCAATGTACAAAGACTGCGGCTGTGATACTTATAAATTATGATCTTAAGATAGGAGACTTATGTAGGAGAGACTCTGAAACTGATTTCAAACTAAGTTCACTGCATCTTTGTCACTGGTGCAGCATGTTTCGATCTTTAAAAAAAGATTTCAAATGTTTCAATGTATCAAGGGTTTCAGCTTGTAATAATTAGGGCAATTTTCAATGTTCATAGCTTATGATTTCGAAGCTCATTGTTTCATAGTTATCATGACTCCTTTCCCAATAGAAGTATCACATATGAAACAAGCTATCTATAGCATTGATCGAGCATAACTTACTATATAAAGAACTTGTACCATAGATCCTTGCTAACATTGTATTTGATATTATTACTATACAATATTCATTACAAAGATTATTTACAATAGCCTGACATACTAGCAGTCAGTCAAGAAATGATCATCAGAATATGATCACCATTACAAAAGTTATTTTAAGATTATTACACAATCATAAAAATGACAATCACTCAAAATATGATCACCAATACTAGCAGAATCTATGAAAGTATGATTGTAATAATATAAAGTTTCTCCCTTGCAACATGCTTTGCGAGCTCTCTCCTCAACACAGATTGTCTAGCCTTCAATCTTGCTATCTTCTCTTTGATGTCTACTATCTCTCTTTTTAAAATCTCTGTCTCTTCTAACAAACTAATTATCTCTCCTTTAGTTCTGTCATATGTTCTTTCAACCTGAGCTTTGTTCTCGATACCTTCCAATCATTGCAAATAATCTTTTACCTCTAATTTCAGATCTCTAATTTCATCTCTTTTTTCAAGCAGTGTCAATTTTGCTCGATCTCTAATTTCAGGATTAATTTATGTGAATCCCTAAGATGAATCATTCTACAACCAATAAATATACACAAATATTATGATAAATATTTTTTTGATCTATAAAATTAAGTTGAAAAAGCAACCACTTTACCTTTGTTACATATTTCCACTAAAGTTACAAAGGCTTAAATACTATCATAGCAGCTTAACAAATAAACAAAACAGTCAAACAAAGACATATGCTGCCATACATACACAAATATGTACATCAAGATATGTGAACTAGCAAGATCATAAAGATAAGTTGATGAGATCCCTAGCCAACTTGTATACAATAAATGTATGAGATGAACAACTTAATAGTTTAGACAATCAGATTACATATCCATTCAAGAAATCGA
Source organism: Elaeis oleifera (assembly GCA_000441515.1). Lineage (NCBI taxonomy): Eukaryota > Viridiplantae > Streptophyta > Magnoliopsida > Arecales > Arecaceae > Elaeis > Elaeis oleifera. Next base: position 496,041 of record KE504817.1, read on the forward strand.
TCATACTCACCTGATAGTTTAGACAACTCCTAAATCTTCATCCAAAATTGTCATCAATTCACAATGTCCACATGCTACGTATAAGACTACACTTGCAATGGTCTACACCTTTATAACTCCCGATCGATTCCATACTAGAGAGTGGAGACTCCTTTGAAGATCTTCCAACTCTCATACTCACCACCTTTTTAAATGTTCCTTTTTCTTGGTCACTTTTGCTTACTTTCTTGCAGTCATTGCTAGCATCCAATAGCCGGATAGGATGGGAATGAAAATGGAGATGGTATGAAAACCCTAGATGAAAGATAGGAGAAAAGAGAAATGAAACTTGGAAGTACTTTTCTATGTCGTCAAAAGAAGACCACCTAAGTGGGTCATATGATATCACATGATAACTCCATCACAATATGTAAATGAAAATCACAATCAAGGTCTGAATTAAAAAATTTGAAAGTTTGATGACCTGATTGCACTAAATAAAATTCATGATGAAATTAAAAATTTTCAAAAATTCAAGATTTTTCGCATAATTAAACCTAATTTTATTTATGATTTGATCAATTGGATTACTTGATTAGATTAACCTCAGCTATTGAACATATCCACCTAGCTAGCCCTATTCCTTCCTACAACCTTTCCTCTTGTTTGTCTACAATTGCTCGTATCTTTCCTAATATTGGGCTTAGTTCTATATAGGAGTGCAATTATCTTGACAATGAGAAGTCTAGCATGGGGTGCTACATTATAGTCATTAAATCAAGCATTAAGAGGAAGTTTTCATAAATTATTTGGAGTTATCTGTATACTCGTCAAGTAAGTAATGGTTCATCTTTCCTAAATTTTTAATTAAATAATATAAATTTTGATATCAAATAAATTATAAATTGATTTACATGTGTTTTATGAGTTTTATGAAATTATGTTTTGTACAAAAAATAAATTTGTAATTCAAAAATAATCTTTTCATTGAGGAATATTGTTCATATCTTTTGTAAATTTTATATGAAATATGCATATTTTGATTGGAACATGATATATGGTATTATATAAAGAACTTTGATGCATTTTGGATTTTGAGCTTAGTCAAACTATGTTGTAGATCCAGCCTTAGAGGTCATTCTTTGTTACTTAGATGTTCTGAAACTTATTATTCTAGCTTAGCCCTAGGGTATAATATGGTATTCTTGTCCACTTCGCAAAATATTAGTGTGGTTCTCTATCCCATCCACATGATATAGACATAGTCATAGTCAACAAGATTGTTGAGTTAAATTATGATATTTTAAATTATTCTTATGAATTCGAATATGAATATGAGTACGAATATAAATATGATTACATGATCAAACATGAATATTTGGATTACTAAAATTATTTATCAGAAATATTTTATAGATGTTTATTTTGACTAGTCTTGGAAGAATGGTTGATGTAAGATCTTGTAAACAAAATTTTGTGACATCTCTTATTAGTTGGATATATTTATTATTAGAAATTGGATTCTTAGTTTACTTTATTCCGCTAGATTGTTATGATATCGTGATGGAAGCATTGCATACTTGTGAGAAAAGTGTCTTATGACTATGTGGCAATGGCCATATCCCTGTCTTACAATTTTAGGTTGGGGCATAACAGTCATAGCGATATCAAATTCAGGTTATATTGTTTAAGTTAAACAAATGAGGATTGTAAATAGGATGTACACTAAGTACCTTGAAATGTATTTCTTATTATTTCCCATATAAATCTATTTAATAGATTTGTAATTGTATTAAGAGTTTTGTTGTTGCTTGATATATATAGGTTAGGATGCCTCCATGTCTGATGAAAAGAGCCACCCAAAATGCTGCTAGGAAGTTTTCGAACCAATAGATCAGTGGCACTCTTCAGCACTCTCCATCACAGAGCGTCATTAATCTAGTTAGAATCACTCAAATTGAGCATCAAAGACTTAATATACTTCAACTAATGCAAACATTAGGTGGAATGTTGCAAACATAACGATAGAAGCAGCAATAATAGCTATAACAATAGCAGATGCAATAGCAGCAATTGTAACAATAACAGCAGGCACAATAGCAGCACAAATTGGGGTTTGCAAGAGCAATGTAGTAGTATCGTTGAGTCTAAGAGATTGGCTCCATGGAACCCCTAGAACTAAGATTTGGCCGAAAGAAGTAGAGGAAAGTATCTCTAGTCCTAAGATATCGAGATGATGAGAACATTTCATATTCCACCTACATATTGAAGGGAGAGGTATATTATTGGTGGCAAATGCTAAAATACGTACATGAGTTTGATACAGATTGATACATTTGGAAACGATCCCATAAAACATTCCTTGAGAAGTACTTCACTCACTATGCGTTTGGTGCATCGCCAGGCCATCTTGAAAGGTAATCTGGATTGCCTTCAAGATAGATTGCCGCTATTAAATTATCAATAATATTGATTATTGTGTTTGGTACACACCAGTAATATTACGGTAAAATTATTAAGAATCTTGATTGACATGTTCGGTATGATAATCAGATTATTGATAATATGAAATCAAATTTTTAAAATATCACTAAATCAAATCTATTAAAAATTTATATACTATGACCTACACTCAATATTATTTAACGTTATGGCTACCAGATGGTAATATGCCTAGCCGGTCGCCGGCCATCGACCGACGCCCCTACTATAACCACCAACCACCGACTACCGTCCTCACCATCACCGTAGACCGTCACATCCATCAGCCGTCGTTAGTAAGTGACCATAATTTTTTTTTAATTAAATATGCTCATCAGAAAATATCAATTAATTTAACTTCATATATTATAAAACATATTTTTCGAGAGGACAACAGGACGCTCGATTTGATTACTTCTTCCCTTCTTGATGAAAGGATGAAAACATCTCAATATCTCGTCTGCACCTCTCTGTATCTTTTATTTGTCTTCTTCATCACCATCGCAAGCCCACCACTATTTTATATATTTTATTATTTTTAAAATAATATTTATCATTATTTTTCTTTTCTTCTTTCTCTCTGTCCATGGCTTTTCTGCACCCACCACCCCCTCGGATGGTGCCATCCGTGGCTCCTCCATGCCCAACCCACGTGCCCCCCCACGGGCCCCTCCTCCATCTCCTTCTATACCCCCTCCCGACCACTCGCGGATCCTCTACATCACCCCCTACTCCCATCACTCGTGGCTCTCGCTCCCCAGGGCCTGCATCTCCTCCACTCTCTGTCCCCCACACACACCCCCACCGTTCGTGGATCCCGCTCCCCACCCAGCGCCACGGCTCTTCTGTGTGCCCCCATCCCCTTATGCGCCACCCCCGGCACCGCAGCTCCTCTACGCACCACCCTCCCCCCTCTGCCCCCCGATAACCCATGGCTTCTTTGCGATTCCCCACCATCCCACCCTCGGGCATCCTGCAACTTCTCTGCAGTGACGTCGAGGATGGAGACACTATTGCCAGTGTTGCTGGAGCCAAAGGAGGTGGGCAACATGGTGGGCCTGGATGGTGAAAGAAGGAAGAGCAGGTGGGATCACGTGGCGAGGAGGTCGGCAATGACGACGGTGTAGATGGAGGGTGGGCGGAGAGAGAGCCGAGGAGCGGCTTCATAGGAAGAAAAGAGAGATTTTGTTTGATTCTTTAATGAGGATAATTTCGTTTAAAATTTTATTACAAGATTATCAAATATGTGGCAATCTGGATAGCCACTCATTCTCAAGACAATCTGGATTACCTCATGGAAGACAATCTGGATTGCCATCCAAAAGATATACCAAACACAATAATCTGATGGGTCCAGTTTAAATTGCCAATATTGTGGATAGTTTGCCAGCTATCAAATGCAACCTCAGAGTGGAAGAATCCAAAAAGAATAGGAATTCATCATATTGAAGCAAAGAGGTATGATAGTAATTTAATATAAAGTCAAGATTATTTAGCTAGCTAAATTTATTCTAAAGTTGGCAGAGGATAAGCAAAATCAAATGTGTTCACAGACTTGAGATGAAATTAAGGATAGAAATTAGGAGGTAGATTGCTACAAAGTCCTATGAGACTATGGATAGGTTCCAAATCATTTATCTTGAAGATGGAGGGCTTTCATTTATCTTGACAATTTATCTATATATTTTTAGTCAGGTATAAAATGTGAAAAATGAAGGATAATGATCGTCTCTGGGATAGATGATATATTAACTATCTATGATTGTAGTGCACTCTACGGCACAAAAATCACATTACTCGTGACGATGCACTCTACGGCGCAAAAATCACATTGCAGAGGATCCCATTAGTCCTTCTTTCGGAGAGAAAAGAAGGGAAAGAAATTTAATTGTCATAAGTTATAGAAAAACATAATGGTTCTGATAGCAAATCACTAACTATTAATTTCTCTAGAATAAGTCATGAGGAAATCAATGATTATAGTAATTTGTTACGTTTGCTACCGACTTATCACGAGCGGTTCTTCCCCTCTATTCCGTTGGAACGAGGGAGGAAAAAAAGGAACGTGCTAAGGTCAACCCGTCTGGGATTGGCTTCGTTTGCAAATCAATACTTTTGCATTAAGTGCGATCAAACATTCATCCGCCTTTATTAAAGAGATGTTGTTAAACAAAGATCCAACAAAATTCTTTAGAACTCAGGTTGGCCTACTTACCATATCTTATAAAAATTCTGAAAGCCAATTTTAGATAAATGTTTAGCGCCAAACCAATGATCATGCCATGCAGAAATTCTAGGGATCTCATAATTATCTGCTTACAAAGAACAGCAAGCATGAATCCCACGAATGCAACCCTATCAGGCCAGATGCAGAAGTTCCGCTTATCTGTCAAAGATTATCTATCATGCATTTGTCCATCTATGCGTCTTTTAAAACTACCGTAGACCAGGGCTAAGGGCTCAAACATTTAGTATCACCTCATAATTAAGCTGCCACTTGACAAAATTAGATCAGTATCACTCAGGCTTCCAACATAACACATGGGGTGGTAGCCTTATATTATAAAGTCAATCCTCCTCTTTTTCTCTGGTAACTCGGTCAATCCTCTTTTGACACATGGACTGTGAAGTTTGTACTTTATACCAGATTTGGGCCCCAAAGCGTGTAGAAATAGCCAAAGCATCTTCATATATCGCAAGATGCACTGACAAGATACTCTTTTGATGCAGAAGGAGAAAATATCAAAACAACCAAACAACATAAACTTCACGTCACAACTCACAAAAACCCCTATTACTGTTGATATCGATATCATAAGAAAAAAAATCTACGAAAATAGGGCATTCATCTGACTATGACCCTCCAATTCTCATCTAATCTAATCCCCGATAACAAGCCCGCTGGCCATAGCTACCAGTCGAGCAAGAGATTAAAATAATCTGATTGTCCTGGCATCGTGACTCCTGGCGAAATATCAAAGTAACAATACCATTAAAATGGAGGAAAGAAACGAGAACTCTTAGTCATAAAAAAAAAGGTATAGAAAAATGTTATTTTTAATGAAATATATAAAAATGATAGTTAATTAGAGGTGTAATTTTTAAGTTTCTCATTTCCTTATAAATTTTACAAATACACCAGGATTTAGTTTCTAAAATGAAGTGTCTGAGAGCTTAAAAGTGGGCATCCAACTCTCAGCCCATCCAATCGTCCAAATCGCACAGCCGCCGGTCCATTCGCCGCAAGCCGAAGCAACACACTAAAATGGCACTACTCTCCCAGCATCGTCACTCCCAGCCGCTAGGATGTCTCCATCTCCTCCTCCTCTCCCTCTGCCTCCCACAATCGCCGCCGCCGCCGCCGCCGCCGGCCGCCGCTACCCGTGCGAGCGCCCTTACAACTCCTACCCTTCTGCAACGCCTCCTCCCCGTTGCCGCCCGCGCCCGCTCCCTCGTCTCCATCCTCACCCTTGACGAGAAGATCCAGCAGCTCTCCAACACCGCCGCCGCCGTCCCCGCCTCGGCCTCCCACCCTACCAATGGTGGTCCGAGTCCCTCCATGGCCTCGCCCCAACGGCCCGGCGTCTTCTTCAACGGCACCGTCCGCTCCGCCACCGCCTTCCCCAGGTCATCCTCTCCGCCGCCGCCTTCAACGGCACCTCTGGCGCGCCGTCGCCAAGGCAATCGCCATCGAGGCCCGCGCCATGTACAACGTCGGCCAGGCCGGTCTCACCTTCTGGGCGCCCAACATCAACATCTTCCGCGATCCCCGGTGGGGCCGCGGCCAGGAGACTCCCGGCGAGGACCCCATGCTCACATCCGCCTACTCTATCGAATACGTCAAAGGATTTCAAGGGGAGTACGATGGCGATATCCAAGATAGAATTGGAGAATCAAGAATTTTGGAGAGATCCGGCGAGATGATGGTTTCAGCCTGCTGCAAGCACTACACTGCTTATGATTTGGACCACTGGCACAATTTCAGCAGATATACTTTCAATGCTGTGGTTAGAAAGATGTTTTAAAATTAGAATTGCCACCGATTTTTGAGTTTTCTTGTGATCAATTCGAAGCTACTCCGGTGCATCATCAGGTGACGGAGCAAGATATGGAGGATACGTTTCAGCCGCCATTTCGGAGCTGCATCGAGGAAGGCCATGCCAGCTGCTTGATGTGCTCTTATAATCAGGTCAACGGGGTACCTGCTTGTGCTCGGGGCGATCTACTGCAAAAGCTCGAAAACAATGGGGATTTGAGGGGTACGTCTTCGCCTCTTACTTCTATACTTGTTAGTCTATTTGTTCAACAAGAATAGAATGCAGCACTTGTATTTGATAGTATTGCAGACTTATTTCTATATAGACTTATTTCTAAATACATTGAATTGGAATCCAAATGTAGGTATATTACTTCTGATTGTGATGCTGTTGCCATAATTTATGAAAATCAAAGCTACACTAATTCTCCTGAAGCTTCCATAGCTGATGTGTTAAAAGCAGGTGGGTATCGATGTGCATGCCGAAGGAACTACTTGCTTGCTTTGGCTGAAAGAATTCTATGACATGGGTTTGAAAGTTTGTGGACTGATTTGCTTCTCTTTTTGGGAAGGAATGGATATCAACTGTGGAACATATCTGCTTCGATACACTGGTGCAGCAGTCAAGTTAGGAATTGTTCGAGAAGAAGACATCGACCGCGCATTACTTAACCTATTCTCTGTTCAGCTGCGCCTTGGGCTCTTCGATGGAAACCCAGCTAATAATCGGTTTGGGGAGCTTGGACCGAGTAATATATGCACCAAGGAGCACAGGGAGCTCGCATTAGAAGCTGCAAGGCAGGGCATTGTGCTTCTGAAGAATGATCAAAGTTTCTTGCCGCTAAGAAAGAATAAGGTCAGCTCCTTGGCTATTATTGGTCCTGCCGGTAATGACACAAACATATTGGGTGGTGATTACACGGGTAGGCTGTGCAAGTTGAGTTGATTTGTTTATCTCCATTATATTGTTTCAACTGCAATTTGCTAACATGGTTCTTGTAATCTTTAGGTGTCCCTTGCCGTCCGACTAGCTTGTTTGAGGGTCTCCAGGCTTATGTACCAAGAACATCATTTGCTGCAGGATGCATTGATGTACCTTGTAACTCGACGGATGGATTCGAAGCAGCTGTGGCGGTTGCTAGAAAAGCAGATGTAGTGGTCATGGTTGCTGGACTGAACCTAACAGAAGAGAACGAAGAGCACGATCGGATTAGCCTACTGCTGCCTGGAGAACAGATGGATCTCGTAAATGCTATTGCCAAGGTGAGTAAGAACCACTGGTGCTGGTCCTTATGGGTGGTGGTCCTGTCGACATTCCTTTGCGAAGGACAATCCAGGAATTGGAAGCATTCTCTGGATTGGATATCCAGGTGAAGTTGGTGGCCAAGCAGTCGCAGAAGCTCTGTTTGGAGAATTCAATCCAGGTTAGTAATTGGGACTATTCTTGAATGCTATGAACTTCTTATAATGGCAATTGATGTTATTGTGTACTTGAACAGGGGACGGTTGCCGGTGACTTGGTACCCGGAGTCCTTCACCAAGGTGCCAATGAATGATATGCATATGAGGGCCGATCCCTCGCGAGGATACCCGGGACGAACTTACCGATTTTATACAGGAGAGGTGGTTTACAGATTTGGATATGGTTTGAGCTATTCAAGCTATTCCTACAAGTTCTTGTCAGTGCCTGAGAAACTTAGTGTGCCAAGTTCATCAACTGAGGCTCATATCAGAAAGGAACCCCCATATGCCAGGAAAGATGGATTAGACTACTTGCACATTGATGAGATCTCATCTTGCAAGGCTTTAAGATTTTATGTGCAGATTTCGGTGATTAATGGTGGCTATATGGACGGAAGCCACACTGTCCTACTGTTCTCAAGATCGAGAGCAAACATCAAAGGCTCCCCGCAGAAACAGTTGATTGGATTCAAGCGTGTGCATACAACAGCTGGCAAAGCCACTGAAGCTAGGATTGCTGTGGATCCCTGCAAGCATCTGAGCACAGTGAATGAAGAAGGTCGAAGGGTGCTACTATTGGGAGCTCATCTCTTGATGGTGGAAGATTTAGAGTATGAATTGGTAATTCAAGCTTGATCAGAAAATTGAAATCTGATCCTTTATTGAATCTCTTGCTGCCTCAGTGGGACACTGTTGTTGTAATTTTAAATTGGTGCAACAATAAAGGAACAAGCGATTATGTTTGAAGGTCTCAGCATTGGCCTGGCTAGCTAGCTGCTTGTTCTTGCATTAATCTTCCTATTATGGAAGTCATGATTGCATCCGAGGGTTTCCGAGCAACCCTGATTTCTCCATTCATCACTAGAAATGATCAGATTTCTAGCCGTCTTTCTAGAGCTATGATCATTAAGGCATCAATAAAAATTTGTGTTACACGTCATGGTTGTTTCCTGCACAGGTTAAACCTCAATTCTTGATTCGCCTCTCCAAGTACACTATGAAGCACTATAGAAATCTAGTATGGTATGTTACTTGGGCCCCTCTATGTTTCTGTCCCACAGACTTTCCACCAAAGAGAAATTCTTTATACATCGCGGGTGTGCGCGCTGCACCGACCGCACGAGGTCTAGGTGCGGCGTTGTCCACAAAAACAGCCCATCACAGTACCCCATTGTATACGAAAACAAACCCCACAAAACGATACCAAACTCTTCCACATTAACAAACCCATATCACCAGAACGACGAAAGCGACATGCAAACATCCATAAAGGTCAAATTCTTGTCATCCATTGCAAACAAAGCACATGAATTCACATGATCAACCCACCAAACTCCAGGTAATATGAAGGCAGCCCTCATGAAAGGAAAAAAAAAAATCCATGAAAAAGGACCAGTAGAAGAACTATCATTCTAACGTTCGTATGTCCATTTAGTCCCACCTAACATGTTTACCAATCTAAACATACAAATGCTAACAGACACGAAACAGACAGCATACGAGCTGTTGATACTCTTCAATAAAGATGAGCTCTGTAACCAATGCTCATATGATACATGGAATCGCACCATGAAGCCAAAGGAACAAATAACACTGCAAACATTTATCCAGATGACCATGATTTCATTAGTTAGTATTTTCGTTTACCACCAAACACTCCAAAACAATAAAGACACCCCTTCTTGCACAATGTATCCAAAACCCCCTGAAAGCTTCCTTTAAACTACTTTAACAAAAAAAAAAAAAAGAGCACCACCTAAGAGCTAGTAAACTTGGTAACCGCCTTGGTCCCCTCGGAGACGGCGTGCTTCGCGAGCTCCCCAGGGAGAACGAGCCTGACCGAGGTCTGGATCTCGCGAGAAGTGATGGTCGGCTTCTTGTTGTAGCGAGTGAGCCTGGAGGCCTCCTGAGCGAGCTTCTCAAAGATGTCATTGGTGAAGGAGTTCATGATGCTCATGGCCTTACTCGAGATGCCGATATCCGGGTGGACCTGCTTCAGAACCTTGAAGACGTAGATCTTGTAGGTCTCGCCGCTCTTCTTCGACTTCTTCTTCTTCTTCTTGTCCGTCGACGACGCCACCCCTCCTTGGGCAGCCGCTTCTCGGCTTTGGGCTTCTTCTCCGCCTTCTTCTCCTCCGCCGCGGCTGTGGATGCGGGCTTCTTCTCCGCCTTGGGAGCCATTCGAATGTGGGGGAAGAACGCAACCGAGGATGGAAGGGAGAGAATGAGAGCGGAAGGATTCGAGAGGTTGAGGGGAGATATGGAGAGGAAAGGAGGGAGTTGGTATATGTAGGGAGAGGAGGTGGAAGCTGATTGGCTGGGAGAGGTTGGCGCGGATCGAGGTTCTGGCCCGTTGATTTTTGGAGAAACAGAATAGACGGTTAAGATTCCTTTAACTGGGTGCTAGGGGAGGAAGAGAAAATTGGAGCGGAAGATTTGAAATGGGAGCGCGTTCTACCGAGCCAATGGATGGGAACTGGTAACTTTTGAAACGGCACATTTGATACAGAAGCAAGCAGGGTTCGGCTTCCTCTCCGGGATCTGTTTTTTTATAAATAAATATTATAATAAAATTAATAATTTTTTTGACAAATTTATTCATATTTTTTAATTTTAAATAATAAATTATTTTTTATAGATAATATTATTATAAATAAAAAATTCTTATCCATTCGAAGGATCACTAAATTATTTTTTATTAATCGAAAAGTAACTCATTTAATTTATTCCTAATATATTCTTAACTATATTATAATATAACATAATATTTATATAATATTTATATAATATAATAATATAACATAATATACTATATTATTATATATAATATATATTATATTAA